>JAOTON010001123.1:0-163689 GCA_034440635.1 Lepas anatifera
GTTAACAAATAGCATAACCATTTAACCTCACATGTAGCAAGCCGCTGCAAGCTGCTAAATTCGTGATGACATGCGATGCTTGGGTCAACCCAGCGTAGTAAGGCAAGACATAATATATTTATTTAGCAATCATAAGTGGATGTAAAATGTGATATCCTGATTTGCATGCCTTTTTCCATACATTGTTCTAGTTAGAAGTTTGACCAAGTATTCTATTGCCTTTAAGACATGCCAACTGTCCTATTATAGATTTGACTTTTCTGTTACAAAGAGTATGTTATGATTTGGTGTCCTCGACACTCCGCTGCCTATTCAGCTTCTCGGGTATCCTGAATGTGCTGCCCACTCGTTTTTTTTTTTACTGGTTACCAATGCATTTTTCAACTTTTCACTGGGGGACCAAGAAAGAAAAAGGGCACTTTTCGGGCTAAAAAGTACACGTTTTTGCAGTCAAAAGGGCACTCTTCCTTATACTCGTTTCAAGCAACCCATTTTTCAATCTTATTTGTATTTTTTATCCTTATTTTGTTTAACCCTAGAACGGTCAGAAAATGTGTATACCTAGAACGGCCACGCCGGTCAATTGGCCGGTCCCAACTGAGCACTCCTATTAGTTCACCCAAGATCCACAAAACACGCCAAAAGATCAAGAATAAGCACGCCGTCACTTCTGACGTTCTGGGTCATTTGGAACAGGGGATGTGGAATAAGCGGCACATTATGCCTGGTATTGCTAGAATCGCAGTTTAGGTTTTTCTTTCCCGTTTTCATGTGGAAATAAAAATACCAGACTGACCATAGATCTGTTTTTCAAAGTTACTTTTAAGCTATACAAACTCACAGGTTTAGAGTACGAAGGCACATTGAGGAAATAATGTTCTGTTTAAGAATGATGAATCCAAAGCCTGGTTCGCTGCTGACACAAGTGACAGTCATACTGAAACAATGTGACTATCGGAGATAATTATGTTTCAAATTAACTATCAAATTGTCGAAACATTGGTAATCTGTTTTGATTACACAATTTAACATTTGTTTAAACATTTTGCAACTTTTTTTGGTTTTTAACACTGATAACAGCATTTGTGTTCTGTGGTAAGCATGGTGAAGGGTCATTCCAGCCACAAATATGTTTTTTACAACTATAGCTCTTTTAGCGAAACATATTTTACGCTTTTTGTTTTTTTACGGACTCTGTTTGGATCTTTTCCGTTAAAAAACCGACAGCCCTGCTGGGGAGGCACCTTGCACCTGATTCGCGGGAGCTCCCGAGACTCACCCTCGGCGTGGTGGGCAAGGTCTCTTGAAACTCTAGAGATTAGTTATCCCTCGCCCCACCGGGGGTCCGGCGCCACCTTCGCTCCACCGGGGGGCCATCGATGGCCCCCCTCTAACTCCGAAAATATGGGCGTTAGCGCAAATCTGCAATATGCAATAGAAAGCTCGCGTGAATTCAGTAAGAAATTACTTCGCATGTTTTAGTGCTCAGGTCAATGGTTTGACCTCCAGAGGTCAAATTAGGTCAAGATCGGCTATTTTCACTCAAATATGCAATGATTAAGCCAACTGGGCATAACTCTTATGTCATTAGAGCTATTGAGGCCTGGTAAAGTACATTTGATAGCAAATTGCCAGTACTTTTTCCGCTATGTGGAACGTAAAGACCTCCCGCCAGTGGTTTGACCGCCAGAGGTCACCTCGTGACCTAATATGACCTGAGGTCACGAAAGGTCACAAAGTGACCTTGCCGTATATCAAATGAAAGCCAGTGACAAGACAAATACGATGGTGTTTGTTTCACCGCTCTAGCTCAATTAGGTCAAAAGTTATTGTCAAAATACTGTTTTTGACCTCTGGTGACCTTGCATGACCTTGGAAAAGTCAAAGGGCAAATATGACCCCTGGGATCCGTGAAAGGGTGTCCAAAAACGTTGTTCTGAGCAGTCTGAGTATTTGCAATTATTTTTGTGGCTTTTATATCATGAAATAGGTTTTCCCCATGCTTTTCCAATGGGAGAGGTCGCCTCGTGACCTGACCTCAGGGCACGAAATCGAAAAATCCCGGATATACACCTTGTAGACCCTGGAGGGGTCATGAAGTGTAGGAAGTTTCAAATCGATCGACTTTGAAATGTAGCTCTTACAGAGCTCTAAAGGTGAAGTGAGGTGACCTTGGTTGACCTCGTCTGGTGACCTGACCTTGGGTGACCCGGGGTAAAAATTTCAGGGATGATGGGAAAATGATGCAGTGAGAGGTAGAGCCCTCAACCGCGGTGCTGCGCCTCGTCGTTTTTCTGCTATCCCGGAAAAACCTTGGGAGGGGGCCATCGATGGCCCCCCGGTGGGGCGAGGGTTATGTTTGCTTTGTTAAGAATTTATCCGCAAATTACTGTTTGTGACCCCTGGTGACTTATGATGACCTGAGATAAATCAAAGGGAAAATATCGCCCCTGGAACTAATGAAAAATGGCCAAAATGTTTTGCTGAGTTGTCTGAGGCATTTGCGTAAATTTTACAGTATAACACATATTTTCATCGTGTTGTTCCAATGGGAGATGTCTTCTCCTGACCTCTTCAATGTCAGGTTATGAAAGGTCACAAAGTAGTCTTGGAGCATATCAAATGAAAGCCAGTGACATTGATTTCAGCGCTCTAGCTTGATTTGGTAAGAATTTATCGTCAAAAAGGTATATGTGACCCTTAATGACCTATGACGACCTCAGATACGTCACAGGGAAAATTTGGCCCCTGGAACCCGTAAAAGGGTGGCCAAGAATGTTTGTCTGAGAAATCTGAGCATTTGCAGTCATTTTTGTGACTTAGATCATTATACATATTTTCTCCCTGCTTTTTCAATGGGAGAGGTTCTCGTTAACTGACCTCAGGTCACCAAATTAAAAGTCCCAGAAATACATTGTGTAGACCCTGGAAGGATCATCCAGTGTAGAAAGTTTGAAATCGATCAGTTGAGAAATGTAGCTATTGCAGAGCTCAAAGGTTGAAGGGAGGTGACCTTATTTGACTTTGCCTGGTGACCTGACCTAGTGTGGCTCGGGGCTAACAATATCAGGGATAATGAAACATTATGGGGTGAGAGGTAGAGCCCTCAACTGTGGTGCTGCGCTTCGGAGTTTGTCTGTTATCCTAAAAAAAAAACATGAGGGGACATTGATAGCCCCCTGTGTGCGGCGAGGGATATAGTATGTCTTCGCTTAGTATGATCCTGGATGATGACTCGAATCAATATGCTCTCACCATGACTTTATTGATTTGCAGGGGTGTCGGAAGCCAGGGAGACGGGTACGCATCACCCATCTCGTGAATCAGGGAAGTCCCACCTAAGATCATGGCGGCTCAACTGAGTTTTTTTTGCATCTTCACCCGATTACCTTCTTGGGTCTCCGTATATGTTCCAAATATATTTTTGCCAAGTATATATCGGCAGCTTTTTTAACGGTAACGCGCATGCTCAAACCTTTTCTCCTACCGCCTCCCTCTCTCCGGTCATCGCCAGTCCGGAGTTCGTCCCCCCTCCAGCAAAGATTCCGTCGCGAAGCTCATGTTGATATGTTGGATATTTTTAACGTTGCTTGTAGGCTTTAAGGGAGCTTATTATGTTTTGAGTGCTTATGTCTGAGTTTGGAGATCCGTGGTTCATTGTGAACTGCTGAGCCACAGGTCCCGGGTTCAAGTCCTGGCGGAATATTTTCATAACTTTTATATGATCCCCTGAAACATTTCCAACCCGTAGGGAGCGTTCACCCCGTTGTTGTGATGGGGTGGAACTGATAACGGTGTAGGTATGACTTAAGCTGTTGGTATTTGGTTAAACTCCAGCAATTATTTTGCTACTCTGAGTTGATACAGAAACTGTATCAATTACCAGCGTGCAAAGACAATTTGACGATGGATTCAACTTGCCTTCTGTACCTCTAATTACGGAGGAGGCTATACTAATAGCATTGTTGTAATTTAGATATAAGCCTTTCTAACCGATCTTCGTACTTTTATTAGAATGAATACTATATTTTATCATTCAAGAAATAAGGATACAACATTTCTTTTTTGTTAATACATATTTTTCCATAATGATCTTCAAACTGGTTGCGCTAGACCTCGATTAAACGTGCATCACATATGCAGAGATGAGTGTTATTCGCGGTCAACATTCCACTCAGGCCTGGTCTCAGCGGGAACTGTTTTTTGGTGAGCCCAGCTAATTCAGCATCAGTTTACTGTCGACTAACGAAAATTAAAGTCCACAATATGTGGAGGTCAGACTGATCAACGAGCAAATAAGATCCCCCAGCCAAGCCTCGACGATCCCAGTGAAGATGGAGGAGATGAAATATTGTTGTTGAAACCTGTCGTTGATATATTACATAGCCCGGACCGGGAAGGCAGCGCACGTAGTCAAGCTATTGCTTGCCACAATTATCATTGATTGAGCACGGCCGCTGAATTGCTGAACTTATGAAATAAACATCCCGCAGTTAAAAAAGGTGTTGAGTCAAGAGAGTACCGTCTCGCAACAAATGATGTATTATTTAGTAACTGAATATGATAATTATTACTCCCCTTTTTACATTATTATCTTACATTATTTTACATTACCTGACCATACTAGGTCAAAACACAAAAATGAGCTGACCTCAGGTCATATCAAGGTCACTTTTGTACCTAGCATAGTCAATATGCATATCAATCGATTCGCAATAGCAATCCAAACGCAATTATATCAAAATAAAAACTATATCATCATTTCATGCAGAGTTATTGACCTGAGTCTGAAAACTGCTTAGCCATTAACGCCCGCAACTACTTCCAGCTTTCAGATTGGTGAAAAAATACTTTCCTATACTAAGAAGATGCCAGTTAAGATTTTCCAAAAGTTTTAAACCGATACCACTTTTAGATTCTGAGATATGACACCGGACAAAAATGACCCGCTGGGCGTTTGAGACATCGGCTGACACAACGCGGCCGGGTCCCGGGCGGCGCAGTCACCGCACTCAGCGGCCCGATGCGCATCTCTTTTACTGTAGTTTCGTGAAGTGTTTTTACTCACTCTTGTATATTGGTCATAGTAAAATGTTTAGACAGACAGTGGAAATAGGGGGTAGCCGGGAGCCTGACGGAAATAGGGTTAACGCTCTCCATGTTTAGTTATAGACAACGCTAACCGCATATTTTCAATACACAATAGTGGTTAATCTAGACTGGTGATTTGTGGGGGGATGGAATCAAATTTTGAAAATCATGGTATTTTAAGAATATTGGTGAATATGAAAGGTTTCGGGAAACCATTTAACTTGTCACTACACCTTCCTCTTCCAGTCTTTCTGACTTTGTGACTGATGCTCACTGAGCTTTCAACGAGTAATCGTAGCATTCAGCATACAGATGAAATTTTTTGGAAACTCAATCTGTCATCTCCCCCACGCGATGTACAGTAGCTCGATTAATGTCCAAATCAATAAACGGGTCCATTTCCATCTTTAAGTTTTTTTGGAGCAAGTAGCGCGCTTCATAGTTGCATCAATGTGAACCTCCACATTTCCAGGCAGACCGAAAATTGCAACGCCGGTCAGCGCATCATCTTTCTCATCCTCATGACTAATATATTTTTTCTGATGGAATAATCATGATATCCACCTGATCTGCTCCGCTATGTTGCGCATTTAAAATAACTTATTTTGCTTATTTCCCAGCAAAACATTTGATCCGAAGCAGTGTTAACAGCCATGCTTTCGATATATTGATGTCTCCAAGGCTGGAGATTTTTTTCGTTCCAGGACGGGTTCTGGATGGTTTAACGCTGGCACTGCAATACAAGCCCTAGACTGTGGGAGACCAAAAATCCAGGAGGCCCATGGCCCCTCCCCCTAACCCCCGGGATGTCTACTCCTGGTTGTTTCACTTGACCAGAACCAAGCCACGATAGTGCTAGTTACGTTTTAGACGGAAGTTCTAGAACTTCCCATGCTTTTGCCCTGCACCGAACGTTTTACACTGCACCATCTTGTCACAACAAACCAGCGCGGCGGCTGCAATAATTCCCAACTCACTTTGTCAGCTCGTCATTGGTTTTCAATCAGTAGTGGACACAAGGGGAGTTAGGAAGGCTCCAGCTACCCTCCCCCACCGAAATGTCAGTGTGACCATAGTAAATGAATAGCTGGGGGCTGTTCCGAGGCAATTGTGGGGGAGGCTTGAGGCCCCTACCACCCCCCACCACCAATGAAGTATTTAATCCGCCATTGTTTTCTGTCCTTTCTATCCACTACACACAATACATCAACGGAAAATAACATGTTCTGCTAGTTTAACAGTGTAATCAGTGTTAATATTTCGATAAGTCTTCAAAACCCCTGAAAAAGGTCTTTGATAACACCTTCAGAAAACATCGGAACCATCTTGCAT
The DNA here is from genome assembly GCA_034440635.1 of Lepas anatifera. NCBI lineage: Eukaryota > Metazoa > Arthropoda > Thecostraca > Lepadidae > Lepas > Lepas anatifera. Next base: position 6,424 of record JAOTON010001123.1, read on the forward strand.
GTTTTCGTCTAAAATATTTGATAATCATTCCAAAAATAATGCAGACCCCGAAAATGTTGGAAGACATTTCATGAACTCCAAAGTTTCCAAGCGTGTCGACATTGCACTAAAAATCTTCAGATTTGATGAAAAACCTCAAAACTGGCAACCCTGAATTCGCAGGCCTCAAGATGCCTCCCTCTCTAGGTAACAATATGCACCTAACCCACCAGACGGGAGGACAGGACACATCATTTTCCTCCTTTTCAGCGGCCCGGAGATGTCCGCAACGCCCAGCGGGTCATTTTTGTCCGCTTCATATTTGACGATGTCTCATGGCAAAGCTTTTCAAGCAAATCTTACTGTTCCTTCACCAACTAACTCCTAGTGGTCCTGGCTTCATGTCAAGCGTGCAAACTCTTTTCGGCTTTTCATATATTATTGCAAGAACCAAAATTTGCAAAACTATTTCATGTTGGCCAAAACCTCGCCAAAATAAGTTCCGCCAAAATCGTTCCATGAAACCTAAGATTTTACAAATGCATTTTCCAGCTTCTCCACACTCTGAAACACATATCCATATTATAAACATGAAGATCACTTCACTGGTACCGATTCTGCAGCCTGTCAAAGTCACAGGACAGAAATGACCCGCTGGGCGGAAATTGGTTGAGTAGCCCCAGATGACTTCTCAGAGATCATAGGTCCCAAATTGAAACATGAACCTGGAAAGGGGCCCAGAATACTACGATTTGGAGAATATGAAGGTATTCTCATCAGCATCTACACAAATACAGCTTAATTTCTGTTTTCCCATATATTTCCAATGGAGAGGTCATGGTCCGTACTTGACCTTAGGTCATCGATATGAAAAATTCCAGAATATATTTTGTAGCACTCTGTTGGCCCATTATGTGGTTAATTTAAGTTTAAGTGTTAAGTTTCAATTCAATAGATTCACCCATTTTTTACTTATGCCACATTAAACATTTTTTTAGGTGAGGTCACTTGACCTGCATTGGTGACCTGACCTGGGATGATTCAACCTTAAAATTTTGAGGAAAGTTGCGGAATCGATCAAGAGTAACGCGTACCAAGTACGGTGGCGCTTCCCGCCGCCGTTTTTTCGTGCCGCCGGAAAAATACAAGGGGGTGTTCAAACACCTCCCACCGGGGCGAGGGATAACCGTCAGCACTAAAGTAACCACCCACGGCTGCTATAGCGTTAATTGTAGTGCAAATTTTTGAGATTATATAATACTCTGACGTCATAGATCAATGACCATGACTTCAAAGTTTCGGAGGAAATTGTGTGGGACTCTCTTTCTATGACCTTCGGCTGTTTTCAATGTATACCCGACGCTTGCCCGCATAATCATGACATTTCCAATATAGGCCCCCAGTGCGGCTCATATTTGATATTTATGACCTCATTTATTGCGACCTTGAAGATGCTGACAAAGGCCAATGAAGTAGGCTTGAGCGTAGATCACCATAGCCCAATAAGCCCCCAAACGGGATGTTTTTACTCTCTTGGAATCTGATATTTGTAAGGGACACTTTGGGGCCCCCTCTACTGCGCGTGTTAAACACCAGTACCCCTGTTCCCAATAATTGGGAAAATGAGCCTGCTTAGTGTAGCTCCAATAGATTAGTTAAAGTAATCAATCAAAATAACTACCATTGAAAGCAGGGATGTGGAGCTGAGAAAATTTTGAACGGCTCCGGCTCCGGTCCGAGGTTATGATTTCGGCTCCGGCTCCAGCTCCGGCTCCGGGTTCAAGTGTCCTAACGGCTCCGGCTCCGGCTCCGGCTCCGGGCAAAATAGTCGGCTCCGACCGGCTCCGGCTCCGGCAATGTACCTATATCTAAAATGTTATCGACACGTTCTCAAGGGCGTGAAAGTCCATCAGATGCAAATATGTATTTGTACGAATGAAAAATGGCAACTGGATGAACGAACGCTCTTGACCAGATGCCAAAGGCCAGTGAACCTCAAAACTGGACTAACCTACACTGCAGTGTATTCGTATGGCAAACTGCACTGCACTGTTATGGCAAACAGAAATATGGGTCAGACATGTCCGCAAACCCACATAAAAATCAAAGATACAACGATCAAGTAAAGCTTGGACGTCCCGCAAAGAAAATTTCGATGAGCTAACAGTGTTCAACATTGAAAAACACATCAGATAGGCTGATGGCATAATTCCTTTTCGAGAAAAATCGAAACCAACCACCCTACTGCCCAGGGCCCAGCAGCTGGTTCGCTCACTACACCACCCAACACTGGCAGCAACATTGCCTCCAATATGTCTGCTCTTAGTCTGGACCTGAGATCAGTAAGCAGTAGCTTCATCGCGGAGAACAACCTCTCCACGGACACCTCAGTAACTGGTAGCGCGGCCATTACCAGGCTAGCCGGCTGGATGATAGCTGGATATCTGTCTAAGATGTCCCATACGGTCGCCCCCCTTTAGGCGACCCATGTTTTTTAAGTCGGCTAGTGCCGCATCGAGTGACGAGGATGCTGTTTTCTGCGCCTTTTGCCCTCGTTTCTCGACAGAGCTAGTATAAACTAATTCTCCGAGTACATGATAGCTCTCCTGGTGGGGGGGGGAGCAAATATTTTATTGCTCGACAGACCTAGTATAAACACCTTTTTCAAAAATTGTTCGGCCTTTGGGGGCCAAAAGATAGTCTGCCCCCTTCCAGGGCTTGGGGGGCCATGGCTGGAATGGTCTCCCCCTGCGTCTGCCAACAGGGGCGGATGCAGGCCGACGGTATGGAGTAAAGCGTGAACAACATATGGTTTTTTAAAGAAAATCGGCAAAAATCGCCAAACATTGGGCGGTTTGGGGGGCAGATGCCTTTTTTTGCCCTTCCCCTCCCATGGATCCGCCAGTGTCCACCAATGCTTTCATTTGTTGCCCAATTTCTGCCCATGCTAAATGGCCGGAGCGCATTCCCTGCCCGAGAGTGAGACCGTCTACGGAACACCCTAGTTGCAATATTTCACTAATCTCGATATACATAACACATTGAGAAAATGTAATATTTCAGGTGAATAAATGTGTTTCCATGCGACATCTCACGAGGTGAAATGTGACCATTTCACGTTTGATTTTTGATAATTTTAGAGCTCTTTGGGAGTCGGAGCCGGAACCTTTCTGACGGCTCCGGCTCCGGCTCCGATCAAAAGTGTTTCGGCGGCTCCGACTCCGCCTCCGGGCAGAATGGTCGGCTCCGACCGGCTCCGGCTCCGGCTCCGCATCCCTGATTGAAAGGAGTATGATTAATATGAAACCAGAAATCAGCGATATCCATGAAAAACGTTTCTTATCTTTTGTTTTCTGCTGTAATCTCGACAGACGCACCCTTGTGTCGACCGCAGCAGAAGTGGAGGTACGGCGCCGAACGGGGGCAGAGCGTACGTGTCACGTGCCACGTGACCGCCGACCCTGCCAAGGTCACCTTCCACTGGCGGTACAACAGCTCGCTGGGATCACTGCTGTTGCCAGACGCCCGGGTCAGTCACGAGCCTAAGTCATAGTTGCCACCACAAATACAGTGACCTGATTGAGGTTCTAGACAACGATGAATGTTGACATGCCTGGAGTTGTCTCCAGCTGTTCTTGGTTTGTTTTTTCTCTCTCATTTTTTTTAAAGTTGCTTGTGGTTTGAGAGCGGCAAAATGAGAGCAGCACTAACTCTGGGTAATCTATATGGCAAAAGGCCTGTGATCACAACACGATTTGTTTAGCGTTTGGGGTCTTTTTAGGCACAACGAATTCATTTAGCAGGAAAACACCTTAGGAGCTTTGCACAAATGCATGGTGAGTATGTATCTACTGTCTCACACTTAACCATAATTTTAGATGTCCTGCCTGTTGCCCATGACTATTAATTGCTGTATGCCTAGTTTATCATTTGCGATGATACGGTGCGCGTTTCAAAACATCTAACACACGTACTGTTAGTTTTGACTCTCCCCGCGGTGGCGCTGCTGTCGCCGCCAGGTGGCACCAGACGGTCTGAGCAGCACTGTGTCCTATACACCGCGGGCCGACAGGGAGTTTGGGTACCTCATTTGCTCAGCGCACAACGAGGTGGGCCGTATGCAACGTCCCTGCTTCTTCAAGGTGGCTGCAGCTGGTAAGGATTGGCGCCGGCAAGATTCAAGCAAGGCCAAAGAAATGACATGTCGGGATAGTTATCAAGCGTTGGTGCTGGCAAATGCCTGAACGAGGGAAGTGTAGTTTAAATATCCTGTTGACAAGAAACTTTCCCTTGAAACGAAAGTAACAAAAATTTTGGACATAAATTATTTGCTGCTCCCCGTAAATGCTGGTTACAAAATTTCACGATTTTACCCATTAAAATTGGAATACTTTCAGATGAGAAGTAGGGAGAGTCATTCTGTATTTTCCCATTCCGACGAAAATGACTTCTTTGGACAGGTGAAGCATTGTTGGTGTCATTTGAGCTGCCCCAGGATTTCGAATAGCGGTCAAGACCCAACATGAAGGCCTATTACTACATTTTGACGACCTTATCCTGCCCCGAAAGAGCAGTGTACAGCGTTTGGGGCATTTATCGAGGCTGGAGCGGCATATCGATGACAGAAAAAAACAATTCGGTCCTAATATTAATCTCTTTCAATCTAAAGGCAGGCAACGGATTTCATAAATACCTCGGGCAGCCCAAAAGTTGATGGTTGGTCTTCCAGGCTCTTTTGGTGGTGGCCTCCCTGAAAGTTGCGGACATGTTTCTGCCACTCCACAACACTAATCCGGCCTGGGATTAATTCAAAGGAATGAAGGGGCACAATCGCTTCCCCCTGAGGTCCGCTGAGCTGCCCCCTGTGGATACCGGGTGACCCCTGCCGGCGCCGAGGCGCCCTGAACGCCATCAAACGCCATAGCTCCGCGAAACAGGTTTCTCGGTATTGCCCAGGGGCCAAAAAGTGTTCAGTGTGTCACCATTGAAAATGTCAAACCATAATCGTGTCACCAGCCCAGGCTGCACAATTTGGCACGTTTTGCAATAGCATATCAATGGATGGTCCTGGACCATCCTAGTTGTTGAAAAATATTGCGAGGTCAAATTATAGGAGCCAATTTCGGCGATTTGGTCCTTTATAGATCTGGAGGAAAAATGTCGGCCAATTTTTGTCACCTTGCCCACCTTGGGCTGTCACCATTCAGAATGCCAAAATGCCAAAATGGTAGGTTTTTCGACCCCTGGTATTGCCATTAGAAGGTGGCCCTGAAACAGGCTTCTGGTGTGTGTGTGTTTTTTTCCTGTACAGTTGATTGCCTGTTTCCTGGCAGCGGCAGACTTCCGTTGGACTATTTAGCCGTCCATCTCCAGACATTGGCGGCCCTTTTTGCCAAATTTGTTCCAGTACTTACCGGTAAAGCTTTTAAAACACCCCCCCTCTAAAATATGTCATAAAATGGTGTTGGGAGAACTCCTCTCGGAATTCACAGAAGACGCTCCTCAGATCATATAGGTTGCTTCCCTACCGAAATCTTAGATCACTTACTGATCCCAGTCAAATTGGTCCTGATCAAAATTTATGGGAGATGTTTTCACAATTTCGCTGAGTATAATCATTTGCTTATGTTCCTGACCAATGCTATACACTATTAGTAGACCGCCATCTGGGTAATAAAAATTGCAAAACATATCCAATAATTTCAATGTTGTTTGAATCACCGAAATATGTATGTATTTAATATATGTAAAATTCATTTGCCTGTGCACTGATTGAAGTTGAGGCCCTGATGTGCCTGAATTATGACGAAATCGCTCCTGAAGTTGTGATCGTCCTTCCTAGGCCGGCCTGAGCCACCTCGCGGTTGTCACGTGAGCAACCGGACGTCGACCTCTCTGACCATCGCCTGCTCGGCGGGGTACAACGGGGGCCTCACGCAACGGTTCAACGCTGAGCTGCTCACCAGCGGACCCATAAACACCACATCAACGACGTCACTCGACTTCAACGTCACACACGCACCGGTGCTCAGGCGGGCGACCCTACTGCGCAGTTTCAGTGGTGCCACCAGGCCTGTGTTTGAGGTTTCAGACCTGAAGCCTGGTATCCTACTGCGGGTGCGGGTTTACGCCGTGAACAAGCGTGGTAGAAGCGGGGTGGTGTCGCTCACCGCGGCTACCCTGGAAGCACCCGAGAAACGCGTCAGCAGCGAGTCAGGTTAGCTCAGATCAGATCTGCTCTTATTAAACCTGAAACCGTTTTTCGTGATGAACGACTGGCTGACGATAGATAAAGCTGGTTTCTCAAATTCAAAAGAGACGTGGCGCCTTATACGATTACATCATAAGACTGACCCTGTTCTCCAAGATAAGTATTTCATCTCAAGGAAGCTACGTGCCCCCAGGGACGTTTCGTCAACGACCATTCACGCCAATGCCTGGATAAGATAAGAAATGTACTGATTATAAACTAGTATCGTTGCAAGAAATGTAGTCAGGAGAGGCGTGATCAAGCTTTATATATTTTACCTAAATGTTCCTATAGTTTTGGGAGTGGCCTAATTTGTCTTCGGCAATCTTCGGGCACTTTGATGACTCTGAGAAAACCAACAACAGCCTGCTGGTTGTGAAACCAAATGAAATCAAATAATTGTTTTTTTTAGTCTTAATTATCACATTTGCGTGAAACCTGGACAACACACAATATAATGATATTACACTTACAGGACCCATTTGCAAGAATCCCAAAAATATAATAATTGAAGTATTGGGTCTTGTGAAAGGGGAGCTACAAAGCTAGGAAATGGAAGCCAAACTAAACGTATGTGACAAATGAATCGGGATGATCGCAGGAGTACAACACTCTGCTTCCTTTTCAATATGGACACTCTAAATAATACCATTTTTGGCATCCGCCTAGATTCCGGGGTTGTCCATTTTATAAATCATCATGATTGAGATTCTAAGGCACGTCGGCTTCAACAATAATTTTAGAAATGTCAGAGATCCAGGAACATAATTCACCCAGACGGCCATGCGTGTAAGTGTAAAGGAGTGGCCCCTGTTTACAGATGACCTGGGCCCGGAGCCGGCGACAGCGATGTCACTCGTAGGCGCGCTGGTCGGAGGCGCGCTGGCCCTCCTTCTAGTGGCAATAGGCGTGGCAATCTGCCTACGAGGCAGGTAAACCCGTCCCCAGGGTAAACCCGTCCCCAGGGTAAACCCGTCCCCAGGGTAAACCCGTCCCCAGGATAAACCCATCCCTAGGGTAAACCCGTCCCTAGGGTGAACCCGTCCCTAGGGTGAACCCATCCCTAGGGTGAACCCGTCCCTAGGGTGGAGCAGGCTGATAATGGATACAAGAGAAAGTTGTGACCTTGTCCGGCATAATTTGACAAGTTTGGGAGATGCATGCCACCAAGGGATGCTCTGTTTGCAGTCCTTGCTTGAATGATCTGCTCCGTCGATGCGCGAGTTTCAATACTCGTGCCACTGTAACTACAAGACTGCGCATACATGTTTAATATTTTTTACGCAAATGCGAGTAGTCTATATCATGGACCAAACATTATATGCCATAAACTAGAAAGTCATGTAATTATTCCACTTCTGTTCAAAATCGTCCTCAACTTTATGGCTCTTCTTTATGCGTTATATTTGTTAATCCTCAATGCCCATATGCGTTATTTTTCATTGAGCGGCATTTATACCTACACCTTATGGTGATATCTCCATCTAATGCAGTTGTTCCCAAACGGTGGCTAATGGCCACATGTGGACCAGCAGAATCATTTTTCTGGGGTATAAAAGGTCTGTAAAGTGAAACCTACTTGTTGACGGGGAACTCAGCTTGGGTGCGGCCCACGACCAAAACAATAATAATATATAGAAGCTACTCAGAACGCACCTAGTTTTTTATGTTTTGGTTTCGCTGCTGTGCTTCAAAAATACAAAATTAGTATTTTTTGCTTTAATGGGCATGCTTTGCGACGCCCCGATGGAAGTATGTCAACATATCCCATCCGCACACTGGGAAAGTTACTACTCAATGTTATTCTGCATTGATGATTTTACATTTTGAAGGGTGAAGCAGCACCCTCCTGTGACTACTGGAAAGGGACAGTCGTATTGGGATGGCTGGGAACCGCTGATCGTCAGCTTGTCAGTTAGTCTTATGTTCTGGCATTCGATGCTGAGCAAACAAGGCGCCGAGTAATTCCAACATGGTATTTCTTCAGCTCTCAAAGTGACCTGCTTGACAGTTTGCTTCCACGCTCCTCAGTGGTGGTCAGAAAGCGGAGCCGTCCGATGATATGCTGACGGCATCTGTCGTGGTCAAGACTGCAGCAGGGGGCGACACTGTCACCACTGAAGCGGTCAGGGGCGCTGGTGGCTGCTGCCGCCCCCTGGTTCACGAGAGGTCGCCGGCGAAGGAGCGGCAGCAGTGGGAGCGCAGCCATCTGGACCCCGACATTGTGTCTTCTGCGGACGGTACGGGCCGAGAGCAGTACCCATACACCTTTGGTGCAGGACCCATACTGCACCTTTGGAGCAGGACTTTTCATTGCTAACTGGAACTGGTGACACGTGTTGGGTTGCCTATTGCTCGCGAACGTAGGCGGATCTCAAATTTATGATGGAAGGGGACAGTTTATTCACAAGCCGCTATTTGAGTCCAGGGGGGTGAATTTTTTGCCAAGGAAACCGATATTTTAACAGTAACTTCTCAGACGTGGGCCAAATTACGTCGTGTGGCATGTACATGTGCATCCTTGGGGACATAGGTGGGAATCCCGGGGACTTGGGGGAACTCAGGACCTCTCTGTGTTTTGGGTCTCCCATATGCTTTGTATAGGGCTTTGTATTTTCGTGCCAGCTTTAACCTCCTCTGGGTCAAGAAGCTGTCTCCAGCATTGATTGGGGAGGGGTAGGGATCTACATTTCAAGAGGGGAGCCTTGGCATGGTTTGGAGGTACTGGATGGGACAATCACCAGCAGGCACCTTCCCCTTTGTCATCTGGATCTGCCTATGTGTTGGAGAATGATCATACAGTATCCCATAATGAATCCAGAAATGGTTAGAGTTTTGCCAATTTTGGTCATTGCTTAGATGTGGAAGCCAAGTTTGCACCAGGTCATGCTCCATTACTCAAGTAAATACCTTGGCTAACATTTTTTGTAATTGTGTTGTGTGGTGATTTATTGATTGAAAAGCTGTTGTGAAGGGACTGCAGTGTAAATCGTCACAATTTAGACATGAGGTTTCGTATGTGGCTGAAGTACATTAAAGGGAATGTGGCACCTTCACAACGTGATTTTAACTGAGATAGCCAAGTTGTAAAGCAGGCCGGAAAACCCGGTACTCCATCTTTCATTTGTCTTGGAACTCGATATTTCCGTAGAAAAAAAGCTAAAACCTACCTGACACCGGCCCCCTCAGCCCCCGTCGCCGGCGGCCATTGTTGTGAGCTACTGGTGTGACGACATATGCTGACGTCGCGATAAGCATCAGCCAATCGAAGCCCTTGAAACGTTTCAAGTCTGGTAGTGGTTGCCAGATTGTGACATCATCCACAGTCTGATATTTATTTCTTTTTCTAGAGGAGTATTTTTAAAAGCCAAATATTGGGATTATTGTACATTTTTCAGAGAAATAATGAGTGGTTCATTATTTTTGACTAAAAGTACGCCTAATTACACTAAATTCCAGGATTCGACCAAGGTGCCACATTCCCTTTAAGCAAGAAATTGAACGCGAAGAAAAACGGTATTGCACAAGCACAGATAGTAAAGATGTTAGTAACAAATTAGAAATGCATCTACAGAATTCCTTGATATTGATGGCGAAATAAACATGTTTGTATTTAGATCACAAATGAGGGAACTTACGTCGAATCACGTGGGTAGAGGGCGAGATCTCTTTGCCCTTTCAATTACAGAAACTGAAGCATCAAATAGTACGGCGAAGCCAGAAATTTCATATGCCTAGAGAGACCATGTTATCTGAGTAGCCGTGCTGCCGGGGCCAAATAATCTGAATTCTAAATGAGGTTGAAATTAGTCCAATAAAATGTAATGGTTTAGCACGTGACCCCTGAAAACGTGCGAGATCCCCTAAAATATTGATTATAAACTCGGAACAATGTTCCGCTCGCTCAGAAAAAAAACAAGTGCGATGGGTGGAGGCTGATAGGGAGGACAGAGGACAACTCAAAAGCATCATTTCTTTCAGTGCGTGCAATTAGACGACCGTATTCATCCTCGCCCCACCCCAACCCCTGTATCGCTCAAAACGCTGTAATTATTTTCCCTGCCGTCGCTTAGCATTACTCCTTCGTACGCCGTGAACCAAGTGGCACGGCACAGAGACTGCAGCTGACGCTGGTGTGATGACGTGTGTGGCGACCTTTCGACAACCACCTGTCAGAGGAAATGGCCGGAGGGTGGGAGGGAACGGTGCACCATCGGCACAGTGGGGTGATCAAACCGGAACGTTGGTATGGTGGCGAGGGGTGGGTGGTGACGATCTCTTCTGACAGAGGGTGGACGTCTGGGTTTGATACGTGCAAATAATTAAACGTGTGTGCATGCGTGTGACCGAGATTGAAGGAACATAGCATGGGGAAGGCAAACTTCATGCGTTGCTCGAATTTTGTTCTCTTTTACTGTTTTTCTTTTGTTCCGAAATTTGGCATCACATGCGATGCTTGCAGTTCGCCTTTTTGGACATTTCGACGAAAATATACTATCTCATTAAATCTACTGTTGAATGAAAAATAGACGAACGTTTAAGTGGCGATAAGATTTGTTCGGTTAAACTTCCTGCTCTTTTACACCACATAACAAATATTACTAAAATAGAGCTGAATAGATGCGTAATTGATGAAAGGCCTAATATCCTGTCATTCTCCTCTAATTCTGTATCAGTAATGAACATATATTGTATCTCTTCTACATCATACTATTATTTTATTTCAAAACTGCTGCAACTCGCTGAGGTGGAACGTATTTCCAATGTTATTGTTTGAATGATTAATCATTGCCAGTACAATATGCAATATGTTTTTTATAGAATTGCCAGATACGTTAACCAGAGTTAGGAAAAGTGTCTACGTGTTAATACCGAAATTTCAAACCAAATTTGTGTAACTAACAACATACCAAATGTGGGCTATTTTCCAGACCCTCTGAGTCCTTTTAAATCTTGAATAGCGTATTGACAGACTAAGGGCCAGATTCTCACGCTGAGGTGTGCACAATCTTGCCTATTTTGGTTCCCGACTTATTCTCCTTTTGTCCCCAGCATTGTGGGCGAGCTGGCAGATTTTTCGACCACTGTGGTTAACTATTATGGCATTAGGGAGGAAAAGTTCGGGAGCTAGAGGGTTGTGAGGGACTAATCTGCTGTCAGGGCTAGGATTACATGTTGTATCTTATAATTATCATCAGCATTATTGTTATAATGAATGAGAATACCTATGATCCTCTACCAATTAGGTGCCCCGGTAGCTCAGTTGGTAGAGCGTTGGGCTCCGGGCCGCGGCTCAGAAGCATACAGTGGCAGTGCATGTCCAGGCTTGGGATCGGTTCCCCTGAGACGCTCCGGCGCTCAATAGTTTACCCGACGTAGGTCGGTTGGCAACTGACTGGTGAGAGGGTGACCTGAGCGGGGCGGCCGTCCCTGTGCTTTGTAGGACGTTAAAATGTGGCTTCTAAATTATCCCTTCATTGTGGGAGTGTCTCGTTCGGGTGGTGGTGTCGGGTAATCCGTGACAAGTCCCTCGATGGCTTTAGTGAGACTCCAACTGCAGCACCCGTACTGGGAACAACTTGGAAAAATTTTAAAAAGTAAAAAATAATGGAAGTGATATTAATACAGGGGAAATTTTTTATTATTGTTATTATTATTATTATTGATTTCATTATTATCGTTATTACTATTCCATCACTGTTCCTACTATTATCATTATTATACAATTTTGCATGCTTTATTTTTCAGGATAATTTTTGTGCATGCTCGATAATTCTTTAGAAGGAGATTATTTGCAAAGCCGAATCGCAGCCAGACCTCTCGATTGTGGAGCAAATAACCAAAATCAGTAAAACAAGCATGCCTCTGGGAAATTACTGCCCGGTTTGGGTCTAGTGGGGAGTCAAGAGGATAAGGGGGGTCAGGAGGGTCTCACCCCCAGTTTTGAAGTTGGTGGATGGTGTAGCTGCGCGCTAGCCCTACTCATTTCTATGTCTTTGAATGAGGTGTCTACACAGAAAATATATCACAACTTTCAGTGTCTTGTCCTCAAATTGTTTTAGGTCATTCTTCACACGCAGAACGAAAGATAATAGGACATTTGGTGGACTAAGTAAACGGGAAAACAATTTATACGGGGTAGTATTTGATACACCCCGCCATAAGCCAGCCCATAAGCGAATGTTTGCCCCAGGTTTGGCAAGTGTTTTAAAAATTTGATTTCTTAGGCGTTTTATGAAAAACATCTAGCGATGTATTTAACACGCGCACTGGAGGGGGGCCTAGGAGGCCCCCCCATCTGTTTTTCCAAGATGGCCGGAGAACCGCTTGTAGCCGAAAAACGATACGTGGCCACATTTAACAGAATTTAATAGCGCGTCGATTGGTGAAGACTTTTTGAAAATCGGCCGAAAATTTTTGACTTATAGGCTTTCAAAGTCAGACCTGCATTTTGAAATCGCCGTAAACGCGCGGTCGGACCAGTTAGCTTGCATTGAAGACCGAGTGGTGACGTCATAGCGTCATATAATCGGGACTATATGTCAAGGTCACTTCACATGAAAGTCAAGGTCAAGGTTAAAGGTCACAGGTCAAGGTCATATCTACACTTTCAAGGTCACTGACCACTGTGCGTCCAGCCAAATGACGTTACCCCGTCTGACATATATTATGCTATGACGTCATCGGTAGGGTACCCCAATACAAAGGTCAAGGTCAAAGGTCATTGGGAAAGGTCAATCCTCATTTCCCGCCAAACAGTGGCTACAGTGTTAGTCAAAGTGTAAGTAATAAGTAGTATACCATATGGTGACCTTAAAGGTCAATGACCTTGAATGACCTTGACCCAAAAGTTGTGAGGAAGCCTCTTTGAGACCTCTTCTCTATGAACTTTTTCCGCCTTTAGCTTATTCCCGCCATTTTCCTGCATAATCACAGCATTTATCAATCGATCCCAGCATGGCCAATATTTGACCTTTACGACCTCGTTTGACCTTGAAGATATTGACCTAGGTCAATGAAAATTGGTCATCATGTAGATAACCATAGGCCCCACCCACCTACCAAGTGGCGTTTTTCTAACCCTCTTAGTTTCCGAGATCTTAGGGGGCCTACCAGCACCCCCTCCAGTGCGCGTTAGTGCCAGACCCCCTCCAGTGCGGGTGTTAAAGTAATTTCATCTACCTTTTAAATCACCACGTTGTGATAAAACCTGATACGAGTGTATGCTGAATGTAGCTCTTTTTCAGGACGCAGGGATGTTCCTCAGGACTTCTCCTCCAGCCTTGTACAAAACAATGGAGCCCTAAACATCGAGTACAGTGCTGAAGGCATGTGCTATCAATATGAAGAATTAAGCGAACAATGCCAGGTAAGTAATGGAAGATTCGGCACTATCTATCATAATACATATTCTAATCATAATTCGATGACAAACATTGAGTCGTTTGGTTGAAAATGTATTTACCATATAAGATTTGTTTTTTCTCGAAATTTACCACTATGCTTCTACATTTTTTGACAATCAATGCCTGAAAATATACAATCGTTAGAAAATTTACGAGCATCAAAGGATTCGTTGGGAGCAGCTCTGTAAAGGTGCGATATCTGCAGTGACATCGGCGTGCCTGACATATCCGAAACCTTTCAGGATGACGACTTCGTAGTTTCGCACACGGTGCTCCCACCTAGCCGGCGTGAAGACAACTGGGTGTATCGTCATGGCCGCGAGCTGACATGTGAGCCGGGAAGAGCCCAACCAGTTCCTCTCCCCAGATCTCTGCACCATCACCGTACCTCGGCTGCCTGCAGTGCTCTTATCAGGACGATCGCGTTCAGCGATGATCAAGAGAGTGACGTGTAGTGGTGGTCTGACAGTCCCCTCCAGGTCAGAACTGGGGGACTGGTCTGGGGACATTTCTTCTGTCTTGGAGGTATTTGTTCTTTATATCTTCTAGATGGTTTGTTAGCTCCGATATACAGTATTGATGTAGGTGTTGGAGAGCGTTGAAGAGCGACTTCTTGTAACTGCTACACCCAGCATAAGACATTTTATCCTGATTAAAGAATATGCAATATGCAAGGATGTGTGTGCAGCGTAGAACCCTATATTTGATCACTACCTTGCATGCAACAGTTGTTAAGCTCAATCAAAATAGATATAGTGTCAATACATGTCATCGTCATCGCGCCACTGAGTGTAACATTATCAAAGCAGTTAAACGATAAACTTTGGAAAGATGAACACAGATGCACATTTAGAAAAGGAATGCAAACATTGTATCATTCCACTGCTGTGGCCCCGATCGTGGTTGATCGGGAAGACATTATTTTATTTTTGACATCGTGTACGACGATTATTTATGGTAAGAACCTGCGTGCAACTGTTCACCTCTCGTTTTGTCAAATATGCAGTTTTGCGCAACGGCAACGCTTCACGACACATTGTGTCCATTGAAGGGAATAGACCACTTTGTCGAAACTCTAAAAAGAACACTTTAAGAACAGGGGAGGTCTGAAAATCAGGAAACAATATTTTTCCTACTTCCATACACTGAAAAATAAATATATCGTCTTCTCTAACAATAAGTGACATCAAAATAACTGTCATCAAAATAACAGTTATAATAATCAGTGAAATCCCAAATAATGATCATACAATCGCTGTAAAGGTCCATTCACAGTGTTTCCTCATGCCAAAAATCACGTCCAATACAAGAAGCACCAGTGCAACAACTGAACGGCAGATGTCGTTACGGCGGACGTGTCCATTCAGTGGTGGAAAGATAATGCGTATGCTTGATGTAAAGAAAAAAATTTGAGAGTTGGATTTTGACAAAAACAAGCTATACTTATTTTGGCAAGTACGGGGGAGGGAGGATGTGATGTGTGTTGCGGCCATTGAACGCATTTCGGCCCAATCGCGCTCTCCAATGGACGTTGAATCGCCCGAGGTTTTCGGTCGACAGACAGTTGCATGCTGGTTTACTCGCTAGCATGGTATTTTCAGCGAGTGGTTGAGGTTTAGGGCTTAGGACCAATCAGATTACTGCAACCATATGGAAGGTATTCCTTCAGGGTTTGAAATAAGGCAATAAGCCCCTTTACTTTAAACCTTAAAGCTGGCGGAAATTTTATACCGAGAGCTTTGGGTGTAATCGAATATGCCAACAGTGGTTTCTCATCAAGTTCTATAAATTTTCTATATCAGCCCAAAATCCATTATAAATGTAGGGCACTCCGTGTTGGATATAACTAATTTCCGCATGAATTGTTTTCTTTTAACTATATGTGAATCCACTCCATCGGATGCATACTAGAGTTTCTCGAAATTTTCAGGCTTATAAGCTTAAAAGTATTATCATATTTCAATGACATTACATGTTTCCTCAATACTTTTATGTTATATGTCCATGCCACAGCATAAGAGTTTCAACCAACTCCGTATGAACAAATAGTCGCATAATAATTGTTCGCCATGAAATTATATACAATTCCCCCAGGTGATCCAGCACCCTCAGTTCAGAGATAAAATAAGCTTCTAACAGATCATAAAATGAAACCTAAGCACGTTTTCTCACTGAGAGTGCCCTCGTTTGTACACCACTGTATCTCTTATATATCTTTTGAAAAAATCGGCGCTGGAATGGCATTCACAATAGATGAAGTTTATGGCTAACACATCGGAGTCTCCTGTTAGCCCAAGTGTTTCTGAAGGTGGTAAATGCAGGCAGTGATGAAAGTAAATCCACGGTTAGTTTGAACAGCCATCATCCGGTACCTTTCTGTTGACGAGCTTTACCTGTCTCGAATATGGCTTACAATAACGTAGTCGTAGTATCACAGGTCACCCTCCTGCGTGAAGTTGAATGTTTTGACCAGTGACATCTGAGAGACCATTTGGAACTACTTATGCCATTACGAGTTTTATAGTGGTGTTAAAAATTACCATTATCTGCCAAGTTATTTATTTTAGTCCTGAAATAATATTGAAAGAATAGCACATTGATAGAAGCTTTTGACGTCACGTCATCCTCAGCTATGTCACATTTTTAAGCACAAAAATTCAAAAAGATTATTTCGCGCTTAGGAGCAACCACTTCTTCTTGCTCCTAAGCTGCTCCTAAATTCTTGCTCCTAAGTTGCTCTTAAGTTGCTCCTAATAATGACGTATTGCTCCTAAGTTGCTCCTAAGCGTGTGATAGTCTTTTTGAATTTGTGTGCTTAAAAGTGGCATAGCTAAGGATGACATGACGTCGAAAGCTCTTATCAATATGTTTATTCCTTCAATATTAATTCAGGACTAAAATGAATAACTTGGAAGATGATAGTCGTTTTTAACACCACTTCCAAACTTGTAATTATAATGCTGCTGCCAACATTGCTCCGCTTACTTAGGTACTGTTCGTACCCTTGTTCAGCCATGCCGTTGGCTTTGCATGTAATAGCGTTGAGGCCTCTGTTCGGTGCGCATGTTTGTATTGCCATTCCCAGTCAATTGATGTAATAATGACCATATAAGGTCAGCTGTTGACCCCAGCCTGAGCTTGAGTATTGTCATTTTTATATGATAGCTGGTATGGTCATAGCATACATCATTCCAATTCGCATCCAAATAAATATAATGATGCCTAAATATTTACTTCAACCCGACCCATTAAGGAGCTGGAGACCAAAACCCTGTAGCTCACTTTCTTGCCACTTTCTTTGACCTGTCATGACTTGAATAGCGGCACGAGTCTGCACCGTTATACTTCCATAGCAAGGGCGGAGATCCGGGGAGGGGGGGTTGGGGGTCAGGACCCCCCCCCCTTATATTGAAATCGACAGAACCTGGGGAGTCAGCCGGGGTCCTTCAACTTATGCCGTCGCAAAAAATTATCTGACCGATAAGTAATAATGGTTCAATTTAGGGCATTTGCGAGATCGGCTTAGTCCTAATTTGACATATCTGTCCCTTTGCATCTTCTTTGTAGAGGGGTACTAGAGACCAGGGGCGGCGCCACAGCTTTCCGCCAGGAAAAGCCCGGGCCCCCAAGCTGTTCTAAGGTCCCTCACCTGAACTAAACAGTACCCCAAGTCAGTATCCTTTACATATGGGGGATTCCAGGACAGATCGACCAACGTTTGACACCACCATGTCTAGAAAGATATGAAACTTTGTCTCCTGGGTATTTTTGGGCCAGGAACACGCCTGTGAGAATCTTAGCCCCCTCCTATCAAGGGTGGCCGAGATATAGCCCGAGGCATTTTCGGGAGGTCACCTTGTAGACTCATCTTTGATGCTTCATAACTCCAGAACTCATTGCCTGATTAGCAAGTTTTGTATATCATTGAACTCATCTTGAATTGCATATTATTTTGAAAAAGGAAAATTTCAAAAATTAAAAAAATTTGACTTTTAACTCGTTCTAAGATATTCATTCACCGGGACCTTTTCTCTCTTGACCTAGCTTGAACTTCTCGCAGTTGAAATTGCCCTTTTAGACACCTCCATTTTTTATAAAATATATTTCGATAAAAACATGAAAAATACGTTCTTGCTATAAATTCCCCATTTTTAGCACTTAAGGTAGGTATGCAGACGGTTTTGACCACTGCGTCAGTACATCCTTATGTTTAACACCACAGACAAAGCGATTGTTTTTATAATTGGTTGCTTGCAATCATATGGCATTGTCTTTACGAAATTTTCATCGTGCAAGTGTCAGAGTTTATGAAAATTAACAGGCGCCCACACGAGGGGGCGGACAACTGACCTCCTTAGGTTGCCACAGGTAGTAAAAAATACCTTCGCGCATTGCCACCGTACTTCATCTACCTTAACTCGAAATTTTTCCAGCTTCTGGCAAAATTTAAGGTCTGGATCATACCAGGTCAGACCGCCAAACCAGGTCTAGAGACCTAATCTCGAAAAAAACTTTGGAGGTGCATCAGTACGGTCAAATTTCACATATCGTGCTTAGATTCACATCACATAGTAAGGTCACCGAGCAAGATAATTTTGCGCAGTAGGGTTTCTATATCGATACTCTGGCAAAAGGTCAGGGTCACGATCTTTCCGTTAGAAATGAATGGGGCAATTGGTAAATTTTGATAACCTGCCAGAATTGAGGATTGTCGAGAATTGCGATGGAGGTTTTATTTTTACGCTTTCGTGTCTGATTTGCCACTGCAGCTTGATAAATAATATTATTACCATACCGACCAAAGCCCGTCTCCAGGTCAAAGCAGATTTATTTTGAAATTTTGCAAGACAAGATTATGATATATATAATCCGATCGGGCTCGACAAGAGTATTCAAATAGTGTTTATATTTTGTCTACGGCTCTCCTCTGTCAGCTATTATGCCGCAAAATTTAGGTTTCCGCTTAGTTCCTGTAAGGAATACTTTGACCTCGAGCAACCTCAAAGGTGACCCGACCAAACGCTTGTATGTAACATTGTCGGCAGTGATTAAGACTGGCTATTTAGCGCCGTCGCTCCCAGTGCACTGTTCATTCTACATGGTTTTCTGAACAGCAGAGATAATCCCAAACTAGGCCACGGAGCCTGTGTGATATTACATGCCTCCAAACACAACACTGCGATGGCTCGTGTTTTTTTTCAGAACTTTTGCCTGGAGCATGAAAGCGAGAGAAGTGACTGAAGAATGTACATCACCTGACGGCGAGCTGTACTGCACAAAGCAAAAATATATTTAACTTCATCAAATAGTTCTGCCATGCACACGATTTCAAAGCAATGCAAAGGTTTAATTCCGGTGCAGAAGTTATATCGAAGCAAAATTCAATTATGTAAATGAAGAGTTTTCACTACGTCTCACAGCAAGGGCGTCTGCGACCATATCGAGAGCACTGCGAAACCGGCAACCTATCACGATGGTTTAAAAAGTCCAGTGAAAGATCAAATACGTGATGCCAAAGGTACGCATGCTTCTCTTATGCATCCATTTTTTAGCACGATTAAGTTCTTGTACATTCCACAGTCAAGCATATCCAATGTTACCAGACAGCTCCAAAGTCTGTTCGCCGATGCCATTATGGAAAATGAATAAAAGTTTCAAAGAATACCAGCGGTGAACAAGACTGTTCATGAAATCTCTACAAACAAAGGAAGAGAGGTTCGGGTTTCGCATACCTATGTTCGAACCAAACAGTGTAGTGCTGTGCAAATAGACTTTCTTTTATGGGTGCTGCGTGAATGGTCGCAAATCTAGTCATGGCAAATGTCCAATGCAAAGGAAATATTAAACATACTGGTATAGATTATTTGGCTTAAGTAATGAGTGATCTGACGGCCATCATTGCAGGTGAATGAATGCGTCTGTACAGGACACAGTCAGTGTCAGTGTTGAAGTCATCTCAATGTATTCCCTTATTCTTCAATGATTATACAAGGCACCAGGAGAGTGGAATTTTATCTATTTGTGGGTGCCCGACCACCTCCAATTAATCGTGGAAACAGTGGTAAAAGTGGTAAAACATCCTTTGAATGTTCTCTTTTTCATTTCAAATGCTACTTCTTGGTTCAATGTAGTTCAACCGGCCTGTGAGAGGGCTAAACACATGATACATTCTGCTATTTATTTTCACGTAGTGGCTCTCGATATTGCTTCAAATTTTTCCACCCCTAATCATTAAAAAACACCAATCAAAGGCCTTTCGAAGTGGCATTTGAACTGGGAGCCGTGTCAGCTATGAAAAAATCACCTTATTAAAACATCATGTGCAGCAACTTGTTCAAGTGACCAAGTCGAACGCATTATGATTTCAGGACATTTTTCGCATATATGAATGAGTCGATTGAAATTACTTCCTGGGAATGAAAGCTTTTCAGACGTTTTTTACATTGCATGAATCCTCTCAAACGTATCCTGTGCTCCACTGGGTCACCTTGTATTGATACTATTTTTTCCATCTCCGGGAGCGATGTAATTGCGTGAGTTAATGGTGCTTATAGGATAAGTTTTACTTATTTCAATTATTGATAAAGTCGCGACATCTTTGTAAATTCTCGTTTAAGGCTGCAAGGCCCATTGCTAACAAGTTCCTTTGCCCTCGTCTCCCTCGAAACAATGGATCCCTTTCTATCACTTTTAATGGCTGTTATTTTTATTTTTACAAATTTTGTCCAAGTTGTTGCCAGTTCAGTTTTAGGAGTCGGAGTCTCACTAGTCAGCAAGGGACTTTTTACGGAGACCCCGATCCCACCACCCAAACGAGTAACTCCCACGATGAAGGGTTGATTAAGGAACCAAAGTTGAACGTCCCACAAGGCATAACGACGACCATCTACCTTAGGTCACCCCCTCGCCAGTCAGATGCCAGCTGACCTACGGTATTTACGGTACCTACAATCTGCCAGTTGACCTAAATTATTTTGCAAGAAGTTGAAAAATGTCGAGTTAGAAGTAGATGAAGTACGGTGGTGCTGCGTCAAGGCGTTTTTTAACTACGTGTAGAAACCTGAGGAGGCCGGTTGTCCGTCCCCTCGTGTGGGCACGTGTTAATTGTCATAAATTCTGAGGGAAAGAGGGGAAATAAGAGCGTAAACAATGTGCCAGTTTTGCGAGAACACCATCCCGGACCTAGTTTACGCCATGTTTTAGCATGTTTCAGAAATTGTTGGTATCTTATTTATGTCACCAAAATACTTATATTGCAATAGTCGTTTTGGGCTATAATGATGCACCAACTGCTGGGGTCATAAGACATCTCAGAAGGGGCATACATTAGGCTTGAGCATCGAAAAGTATTTTGATTTCATGCACTGGTGTCGTCTGCTGCTAAGACGATTTCATTGAGGACCAGATTAAAAAGCGAACGGTACGTTGTAATAGCTGTCCTTGCATAGGCCAGGTCAACGACAGAGGTTTGGACCCGTATCTCATTTCGAGTTTCCGGAAAAATATTAAATGCTCGAAGTTTTTTGAAATATGCACATACATGTGGTATTAACCTCTCAAGGAAGTCATAATCCGGCTCGTGTGAAAATCCTAACTTCATACCGTTTCATACGGTTTTTATAGACACCGTCCGAATTTTGGTGTCTTTAGTTTCTTACGAACAAATTAACATCTGTGTCACCGATCGGATCGGGACCCCCCTGGTTTGGAAAGAGATCTCCTGGGGCGGACGCAGACCCGAGTTTTGGGAGGGGCCAAACCCATGTCTACCTCTCTTCCTGGGGGGGATGGGAGCGAATATTTTTTGCTCTACAGACCTAATGCAGACACATTTTTTCAGTTCTCCACAGGCCTAGTATGAGGTACCTCTCCAAGTGCATGATCGCTCTCAGGGGGTGGGGGGTGGGAGGGGTGGGAGCGAATATTTGTTTGCTTTACAGACCTAGTGTAAACACCTCTTTTCAAAATTTTCTCCGGCGTTTGGGGGACCAAAAGATAATTTGCCCCCCTCCAGCGCTTTGGGGGGCATGGCCGGAATGGCCCCCCTGCGTCCGCCAATGGAAATCTCCACCCCTGTTTCATAGACATGCATGACGGGCTATCAATATGTTTGACGATCTCTTGTAGGACCCGAGACCAAAGGATGTTTGGACCCCCCGCCCACGACAGTGAAGATGAATTGAAGGCCCACGAGAGCGGGAGTTATATTGGCTTTTAAATCCCGACCTGTTCAGCCTTCTTGTAACTAAGCCATCTGCGTTTAAAAGCAGTCGGCAGCAGGGTGGATTTCGGGTCGCAGCCTGGCCAGTCCGCGCGGCATCCGCGAGTGTTCACCACCTGAAGTCTGCGGTTGACAGCACAGCTCCAGTGCCCACGTCACGGTAGATGACGGACCCGCGGCGTGGGCGATGACGGACACCGGCCGAAATGTCGCCGTGTCGGGGGTGTCGGCTGACCGCCAACTGTGCCGGAGGCAGTCGCCCACACCCCGCCGCCGTGCGTGCACCATGGGGACCGCCGCGACACTTGTGATTTGCGCGCTTCTATCAGTGTCAGCCACAGCTGGCCCCATCGAAGTCAAAGCAGCGTTCAAATGCTGCCGAGAAAGCCTTATTGCGGATGCCGGCAAGTTCAAGTCGGCGCCCAACATAGACTCCTTGGAGGCGTGCAAGGCGTACTGCGAATCCAAGGCTTACGGAAGTCCTATCTACAGTGCGACAGGATGGGCCTGCGCGCCAAGTAAGAACTTCCTCTGCCCAGAAGTAGACGCGAACAAATGTCCGGATGACCTCACACAGTCCAAGGGATTCTACAGGATCTACCCAGTTTCGTCACTGATCCGAATTCAGACGGGCAGCATCCGCAACAGGACCCAGGAGGATTTCAGCAGAATTGGCATTGACGACGAAAGCCGAGGCGACCGCACGAGGACCTTACTTGGAGGTAGAACAAGGGCCGAGTTCGCCTCGACCCAGACTGGGTCCATTAGCATATCTCAGCTGGGCTTTGCCACCACGGACCAAAGTGTAGATGTCGTGCAAACGGCAAATTTTGACGGTAACATTAACTTCAATAACCTTGGAGGTGTTGTCAGGGCTTCTGGTACAGGCACGGTTCGCATTGAAAGCGAAGGAACCCTGAGAGCGAGAAACACGTCTTCCCGAACAAACACTAGAGGGCTCGACGAGTCAAGCTCTAGTACCTCGCAAGATCTGTCTTCTGATGGTCGTACTAATATATTTCAAGACGAATCCTTCAGCGCATCAGCTTCACTACTCAGAGATACGACTCGCCAGCAGACGTCAGGGAACAGTTCAAGATTAAGCGTCACGGTTGATGGTGGCTCAGAACTTAACGCTGAGGGCTTCCTTGGGGCTGGATCAAACATAGGTGCAAGCTTTAGGGGTGCAAACACTAACCTGACAGCAACCAAAATATCTGCAGATGAGACTATCCTGACCGGCTCAGCCGGCACTGAGAAAACCAACACGACTGAAAATGACCAGTCCGTCAGACTCATCGAAAGTGGTGGCAGTGGTCTACTAGCTAGGACAAACAGAAGACTATCTAGAAGGGAATCAGACGACTTTATTCGAGAGGGCACAAGAACGTTGGAAACAGACCGCAAAATTTTACAAAAGGAGGACATCGGAATTATTGACCAAACGACCAATACCACCGAGGCGTTCGCAGCAAGCCTGTCAGACCTGAGTGCAGTTGAAAGGGAATTCGTGCAAAAGAACACCACCAAACAGTGTCCCTCATGCGTGGCGCGGAATAGAGAAGACGTGTCCAAGTTAACGGCGACTACTGGCGGCATACGCGCTAATAGCAAGTTGTCGGAGACGGATGTACAGACAGTGACGACCACCGACGGCAAAGCACTTGTCCTGAGGGGTAGCACAGGCAACGAGAAGAACTCTACGGTCTCGGAGGCAAATATTGAAGGGCAAGAGGTCCGTCGCAAGAATGGTCAGGCGAACGCCGATTGCGACAAGGCCTCTGGCGCGTGCGACCAGTCCCTCGCAACCCAGGGTGTAACTGTTATTGACTCCAAAAATACCTCCATTGTTGAAGATGTCGTTAAAACGAGTACATCGAAGATATTCGTCGGAACTTACTAGCAGAAACACTGCTTTGGAGGACAAAGTTAACAATGGTTTGCAAGACGGCGCGCTGGTTCCTTCATCTATACTCTGCCAACGAAGTTCATGCAATTGGAGTATCGTCCAGCGGTTTCACACTATTCTTTCTATAACAATGAATCGTGCTTTAGAAATACACTCCGACATACACTCTATGGTATATAGAATGCTACTATAAGCGCTGCGAGTATCGCGCAGTCAGCAATTTTGGTAAATTGACAGCCACATACGATAAACAAATCTTAGCATTGCTAATATTCATTTAAATAGTAAATTGTTGCAATTCATAATATATTTAGCTTTTGTGGGTGTCCACCTTTCCTTTTCTGGTTATGGTTTCACAGCGTTCTTGCCTTATAAAGATCATTTGCGGTATACTTTTCTTGCCCGAGAAAAACGGGAAATGGGGAAACAATCGGAAGCGTGTGGTGCAAAAAAAGGTATAGCAATTGATAGTTTGGAAGGCCATCGATCGCATATCTTCTACAAAGAATATTATGTTGCCCCTAAGTAAGACATGCATGTAAGGTAACTCTCCCTCAAAACAGCCACCTATATTTTCATCCCTCTTCTGATCAAACTCGAAATGGCACCTCACGTAGGCACTAAATATAGAAGTGACATCTTTAGAGTGTATTAGTGTTACAAAAAATACAAAGCTACGATCCGTGTGCTAACTGGCATAGGAGACCAGAAGCGAATCTGCTGAGGCCAAGAGGCCCGCTCTACCATGGGAGGCGACAGAGCAAATCATATACATGCCACTGACGTCTTGTGGTGACGTCATATACGACATTACGTCATTGTGACGTCACACAGCACAGCATCCTGAGGCACGAGCAAACACAAAAATATAAAACAATCTGGCCTAGCACGTGCACGACGCGACAACTCCCTGCACTTCACCCAAGCCCCTACTCGCTGCCCGTGAAATTCCCATTCTGTGTAGAAGCATCGGTAGTCTTGCCGATATACACTCTGCCCGAGGGCACATGCCACACCGCCTCAGGTATTTGCTCTCACCAACACTGACACTGGCGCGGTGACATGTCAAATAGCTGCGCAAGCCTACACTTCACACAGTGAAAATACCTTTCGAAATGTCTTTACTGCTACTCCTAAAACCTAGACGCAAGTCCCACTGAGAACCACCCTCAATTGTTCGCTCACGAATTCAGTGAATAGGCGTATAAAATGGTAAGTCACCATTCTGCGTGGCCCCGCTGAGATATTGAACAGCCGAAAAATGCGCTGAAAGCCTGACATGAGCTAAGATAAAGAGTGGCCACGTTCCACCGAACTAAGTTCTGAAAACTAACGAAGGGAATCCTCATGGCGGTGATCTGAAACTGACATCCTAACACATCATTCACCTATAAAAAACATATCTGCTCAGATCTGTTAACTCTACAGCGCTACGTCGGCACACACTGAATATCGATCTGGTCTCTAAAACCGTTGCAAGCGAACGACCGAAAGTAAGCACGTAAACTGTAAAAAAAGTTCGGAACCAGTATAAGTAGGCATGCAGTGTCCAAGCACGATTCTCGCCAGTGTACACAGCGCGAAACAACTGCGACCGCCACTCAAGTCGCGTGACCGATCGCATTCGGTAAATGGGGGCGGGCGGGTGGGGAGCCAAATGCACCTACTAGTCTTTTCAAAACAATTGTTGTACATCCAACGATCAACCGACGCACTCAGACACACAGAAAGCAAAGTCCTAGGTACGGAATGCTTACACGATACTGAACCAAAGCAGAACAACACTAACTCACACTGCTTGTTGAGACAGCGCGCCCTAACCGAACTGAACTGAACAATCACAGGCTACACGTGGAAAGATGTATCCTCTTCGTCCACGGGCATCCTATACGCTCACGATCAAAGCCTGGCCCGCTAATGAACTCTTCACTGCCGTACATCAAATGCCGACTTCATGTTGAGCTACTGAACGCACAAATTCTCAAATGCTATATTTGCAGCCAACACTTTGATTCATTTATTGGTGAAGATCCACGTCAGGATATTGAATGAAGAGTACTCTTCAGAACCACCGTATGTTCAAAATTTTCTTGGAACTTAGCCCACCTCAGCATTGCCACCCAGCAAGTTCACCCTCAAGCAGGACTACACAACCAAACGAACGAGCTTACTTTTGTGCGGTCCTCTCAATCCGTGCGTATCGCTGACACTTCAGAGCTCCTCCCCTTTTTCTTTCTCATGTGTACGCTCCCGGGCATCTTTCCATATCGCTTCATCGCAATGAAGGCCATCCGTTGACTACAATCACTATAACAGACACCGGTCACGTGCTGTCTACTCCTTTTTCTCGGCTGGCTCCTCTTCACTCTTAGTGCCGACGATGACGGCATACTCAGTCTTTTCCGGACTAGGTCGCACCTCCGTCTTCAGGCCGTCCTTGTCCAGGACCAGCTCGGCGTACACGATCTCGCCTTCCTTCTTCTTGGGCGGGTCCTCTCCTGCCTCCTCGGCCGGTGCGGTCAAGTTGTCCGTCTCATCCTGTGGGGGAAACACCTTACGTTGAATGATCACTAACAATCATGGCTCAGCGAAATCATCTTTGTGACAGCTTAGTTCCGATGTATAACACACTTGGGGAAAATCCCCCGCACAGCCGGATAAAGCGATCACCACGCAACCAGAAGACAGTTCCACGAGAGGTGAGAAAAATGAATTTTCCCCGGCAGGCCATTTTTACCGCGGGCAAAACAAAAATACTGCCATAAACCCCCTTAAAAAATGTATCGAATCGCGCAGAAACTTTCTCCAAAGCATTACAAACTTTGCAGGACCCAGTGATACCGTATTGGTTGACTTACGACTCAATGAGTATCATGGTTATCTTTTGAAGTAAAATGAATTTAACCAGAGGAAGATGCTCAATATTCCGGTTGTTCCAGCTTCTACGAACCGTATCGGCCATATTTTTTTACACGCCTCTGGCTTTTAACCGCGGTAGGAGAACCAGCCGACCCATCAGCTAAAACTGTCGCTGTACTAGTACGCCATTTATTGTATAGATAGCGTGGTCCTTGATAAGCGCGCCATCTATTTTGTACATGCCGTCCCCTAACCTAATATTGTTGGCCTTGAACGGTGCAATAATTGCGAAGGCTACATTGCGTCACAAAAATCACCATGTTGGGAGGATGTGTGGGGATCAGGTTGCACGAATTCAAAGAACACGCCAGGGCTTCAACCAAGAACACGCCAGGGCTTAAACCAAGAACACGCCAGGGCTAACCCCCCGCCCCCGCCGGCTACCAAGCCGGGCCAAGAACACGCCAGGGCTTAAACCAATGACCTGTTGCTCACAAGGTAGCTGCTCGACACATCTGCTCCACATTTGGCCTCCGTGACTGAACCCGCAGTTCAGGGCGTGATAAAGGCTAACCGCGATGGCTGTTCATTAAATGGGTTCATTGCTGAATAACTGGATCGTAATTTTCAATTCACTTCAATCGTTTCTTTAACGCGCGCATTGACGGGGGGCGGGTACTCGCCCCCCCTCTCGGGGTTTTCGAATATAGCAAACAAACGGCGGCGCGTAGTGCCGCCGTACTTGGCATACCTTTTTAATCATCATTTTCACAACTTTTGCGAAAATTTTAAGGTTAGGTCATCAGGTTAGGTCATCTCAGGTCAGGTCACCAGTAGAGGTAAAGTGACCTGACCTCAAAAAAAGGTTAAGATGGCATAAGTCGGAGCAGGGTGAACTTATCCGATTGAAACTCATATCACATAATGGGCCCCCACCGAGTTCTCTAAAATGTGTTTCGGTATTTTTTTATATCGATGACCTAAGGTCAAGTACGAGGCATGACCTCTCCTTTGGAAATACATGGGAAAAATTGTTTTTACTGAATAACTCAGTAACGGATGGTGATAAAGCGTTTATTTTAGCTGCATTAGACTCGCCTTGGCTTTGCAGTTCTAAAGATATGCAGTTTATATAATTTGATCTTGCCCTGACCTCAGGTCAGGTCGAATCCCTAGTTTGACCTAGCAACGTCAATTATATATCATTCGATTAGGCTTGCTGCGAGAATTCATATAGTTTAAGTCGTTTTGCTCTATATTTACTTGTTAAGATGTAATGACCGAAAAACTTAATTTACATGTTATCCCTATGACGGCATGTTTTGACCACTCGTGACCTTAAATGTGACCTGACGAAAAATGGTTGAAATATTTTCGATGGAGAAGGGGATGGGCTACCCAACGCCGTTTACCGTTTTTCGCTACCTACCGTGGTTCTTGAGATCTTAGGGGGGGCGGGTACCCGCCCCCTCAAAGCGAGGGTGGCTCAGGCCCCCGTCAATGCGCGTGTTAAAGTACGGCAAGCGAACCCGGACAGATAGCTTTGGTAATGGTAAGAGACGCCCGGCGTCGCCAGTCGGAGAAAGAGTGTGTGAATACCCGATAATAACCGGTGAGTCGGGTGCTCTTCACGTCTCAGGGGAGGAGGGTCGCCGTGCCACCCATGAGTGTGAGCATCAAAGGAGACTGCAGCAGCTGGTGGGTATTTTTTTCTCTCAGCTCAGTAGCGTAATCATTTAATGCTAGGCAGAAAAAAATAATTGATGGTGCATATGTAGGTCCCTCCTCCTACACATCAGTCGGTCAGCTGATGATCAGCTGGTCGGCTGCTCTTCCGAGTGCTCCGCGTTTCTTGCTCCAAAATAGGTGAATTTAGTGTTTTTCCTCATAGAACGTGTGGCTAAGATGTAGCTGACGATATTTTCTACATGTGCATTGAAGATCTTGATAATGTATAGACTCTGAAACTAGCATGAGGAACATTAAAGTTTGCAGTGCTGCTGAAGATTTCTGTGATCACCGTAAAAATACTTTCGACAAACCCGACGCCTCAGCGCATACTGACCAAAATGCCCTCTGTTTTTCTGACTCTTAAATCTCGTGACTTTGTCGGCTAGACACTTGTTTTCTAGAGAGGGTGAATTGCTCGAAACTGAAAAAGAATGTTCGAATAATAGTCATGTTTACCTGGAAACTCGATATTAGGTCTTATAAACACTACAACCGTCGTCAATGCTATGAAGGATAAGGTTTTATAACAGAGCTTTCGCTGAGCGGTCCCATATGTGCGACCGCTCGCGTTGGCTCTGTTTATTCCTGGTCTTTCAGACAACCCGAAGGATTGATTTCCACCTCTGATAACACTTCGTAGTTCGACAACACTTGCTCCAATGAACATAATACGACTTCTGATTCTTATTTCAAGTCTTCTTCTGATAGATCAGAACAACACACAAGACCGCGACTCCCAGACAGAGCAACATCTGCTACATTTGTCACCAGGTTTCACACCCCGCAGACCGGCTACTTCTGAACCCAACCGTCTAGTGATTTTGGACAATTATCAAGGCTCCAACTTTAACATGTTTGCTGACCCTGATCAGATAACAGCCCCAAGAAATGCGGAAGGATGCCTTCAAAAACACTTGATGTGCTGGTTAAAGAGTACCACGTCGGAAAGTGAACAGTAGATATTGTGTTGTCAGCGGTGTTAGTAGTTGTCGATCAACTTTAGCAAAATCAAACCTGGTATTTTTTAGTGTTCTTAATGAGTTTTCTGTACAACTCAGTGTTCAACAAATGTGTTCCGGGCTAAGAATAGCCACATATATTTTGTGGAGCGGCTCGATGAAGTGCAATAAATAAATAAATAAATAAATAAATCAGAGGTCAGAGGAAAAACTATCCATTTTCCCCAGCCGATACAAATAATTCGTTACCCCGGGACCAGAAAGCTTCCCAAAAAGGAAAGGTTAATGCTGTACCAGGGAGAATATGAGGACCCTCAGCTTGTTTAATGGATAGGTGAGGTACTAGACTATGATAGCGTACCACAATACCTACATTGAATGACTTATTTGCATCTAAATTGGAGTGCTGTCGGCTTAGGAAACATCCGATATTTTGATAGCTCAAAATTTTTCGGACGATATCGGTAAGATTGATACTTTCTTATATCCATTTAAGATTTCGTAAAAGCTGTTATGCCAGGGACGCTGGCACTTCAGACCAGAGCCACTCACCTAAATCCGAGGCAAAACGAGACAAACTAATTCATTCTCATGTCCTGCGGCAAGAACTCCAGGCGAAGCTATTCTTCCGAGGGAATGCCATCAAATCGAGCGGTTGCGTTTTATTTTCTTCAAATCGTAATTTCCCTACTGATATCGTTCAGGGAAATCAGGGGCCCTGTTTCGTACAATGAGTGAAAGTGCGACGTATTTTACACCGCACTCATCTGCTAATTTACGCAGTATCGGGGGTCACGTTGCATAAAAATCTCCGGCTTTCACACACACTCGACATAGAAAATAACCCAATGTACCAGCCAATGCGTGAATTATGCCATATTCCACGCTGGAATTGCATCATTTAACCCAGCAGCCCAAGTGATAGGGAACAAATTAAAACTGCAATGGAAGTGCCTTACTGTGTTCTACTCTAGCCCGCGCCCCACCGGGGGTCCGGCGCCACCTTCGCCCCACCGGGGGCCATCGATGGCCCCCCCTCTAACTCCGAAAATATGGGCGTTGGCGCAAATCTGCAAAGTGCAATAGAAAGCTCGCGTGAATTCAGTAAGAAATTACTTCGCATGTTTTAGTGCTCAGGTCAATGGTTTGACCTCCAGAGGTCAAATTAGGTCAAGATCAGCTATTTTCACTCAAATATGCAATGATTAAGCAAACTGGGCATAACTCTTATGTCATTAGAGCTATTGAGGCCTGGTCAAGTACATTTGATAGCAAATTGCCAGCACTTTTTCCGCTATGTGGAACGTAAAGACCTCCCGCCAGTGGTTTGACCACCAGAGGTCACCTCGTGACCTAATATGACCTGAGGTCACGAAAGGTCCAAAAGTGACCTTGCCGTATATCAAATGAAAGCCAGTGACAAGACAAACACGATGGTGTTTGTTTCACCGCTCTAGCTCAATTAGGTCAAAAGTTATTGTCAAAATACTGTTTTTGACCTCTGGTGACCTTGGATGACCTTGGAAAAGTCAAAGGGCAAATATGACTCCTGGGATCCGTGAAAGGGTGTCCAAAAACGTTGTTCTGAGCAGTCTGAGTATTTGCAATCATTTTTGTGGCTTTTATATCATGAAATAGCTTTTCCCCATGTTTTTCCAATGGGAGAGGTCGCCTCGTGACCTGACCTCAGGGCACGAAATCGAAAAATCCCGGATATACACCTTGTAGACCCTGGAGGGGTCATGAAGTGTAGGAAGTTTCAAATCGATCGAGTTTGAAATGTAGCTCTTACAGAGCTCTAAAGGTGAAGTGAGGTGACCTTGGTTGACCTCGTCTGGTGACCTGACCTTGGGTGACCCGGGGTAAAAAATTTCAGGGATGATGGAAAAATGTTGCAGTGAGAGGTAGAGCCCTCAACCGCGGTGCTGCGCCTCGTCGTTTTTCTGCTATCCCGGAAAAACCTTAGGGGGGGCCATCGATGGCCCCCCGGTGGGGCGAGGGCTAGAGCTGAGTTTGAACCTTATTTGTAGACCTGGGACGTCAAAGTGGGTCAAAATAAGTCAAATCTAGACCCATTTGGAAATTCATTTACAACTTGGGAACCATCAAAACTAGAACAAACAAAAAAATGGGTTCATCTTGACCCAGGGACTCAAATGCTATGCCACATGACCTTGTAAGTTTTCAATATAGGGCTAGGTCAAATAATGAACTTTCAAGACCATGTTGCATATAATTCAAATTACTGGGTAACGCTCATTACTATGATGCCAAATTCAAGACTGTCTTGTTTTGTTTAAAAGTTAGTGAAACAGACCACTTCGGAAACCGCGACCTTGAGAAAAATTTTTATTCCTATGTGCTCTATCTAATCCGGAATCACGGTCTGCTCGAGCATAAAATGATGCCATGGAACCTTATTAAAGGAACATTTGAGCATGCTTGCTCTCATTAGATCCTCTTCCCAGCATAATTCCAGCACAGGAAGTGTTTTTGTAGGTCTTGCCAGCTTAAAATGGTTCTCGGCTTGCTTCTAAACATGGTGGGAAGAAGCTGAATATGATACCAATATGGTATTACAAGTGGGATCTTTTTTACACCA
Organism: Lepas anatifera; assembly: GCA_034440635.1. NCBI lineage: Eukaryota > Metazoa > Arthropoda > Thecostraca > Lepadidae > Lepas > Lepas anatifera. The sequence continues at coordinate 38,340 of JAOTON010001123.1, forward strand.
TAAAGCATCATTTTACCATAGGTGCTTGACCTATTCTAGCCACGAAATTCAAAGAGCTATTAATATCCTCATGAAAGTTTCATTTTATGCTAGGAATCAATATATTCTGTCACCAGAAATAACCAGGAATATAGGAGCTTTAGCTGCAGAATCATTCGAAACCCCAGTGTATTTTGATCCCACGTCAAAGCGTATCCGGAGATTTCGTGCGCGTGCTCGACCCGCGATTGAGAAAACTTACTCGCCGTTTCACGCCATCTTCAGTGTTCCTGCCATTGCACGCAGAGCTGGCTACAAAGCTTTGGCGTCGTGATCCGAGCGAAATTTGAGGGGAATAGCTGACCCTTTTCACTTTACGTTGGCACGTGCTTCTACATCGATCCAACTCAGGTTTTGACCTGGGGGGCCTGAAGAAGCCACGCTGCATTTGGCATGGTTTACGGGAGAAGCCACATCGACAGACCTAGCGGTGATAACAGATCAAGAGGAGAAGCTTAAGCTGAGTCTGATGACCGACATACTCCGCTGAGAGCTAGCGAGAGTGAAGAAGCATACTGGGGCTGCGAAGCTTCAGGCATTTATTGTACTGGTGGCCAAAACCAGGAGTCCATGTGTGTCAGCTAGATGACGGCAACATGCATTGAAGCCCCAAGTTTGGCTGCGCAGAACAGCCCTTGCTATGCAAAGTTGATGAAGCAGTGAGAAGTATCTGTTACTGTTGGATACAGTCACCTACGTGTTCTAAAGATCGTTTTAAGCTCACTTTGAGCCCAGATTAGGGGCGCTTAAAAAATATTGGAAGTATTTTCACTGGAGCCTCTGAACGCACGTCCATCGCTGGACAGAGGTAAGTCTCATTCTGTACAATATCGTGCACAGAATGATATTTTTCAGCCATGACGGGATACTTTGGAGCAAACATGTCTACAATCGCTGCTATCTCTGACGACAGCGGGATGTGCTTGAAGTGTAAGCCTGGACCGCTCCTGGGCAATATGGGAGAGGACTGGTCATTAAAGGCATTTCATGTGTGTCCAAAAAATGGTGAACGTGATTGTTGTTTAATGTTTGTGTTCTAATACAAAGTTACGATTATGTTATCTTTTCTCGAGGCTGGAGTGGGCTGCGGCAAACAAATTGGATTACCCTCATTATCATCAGACAAAGTCAATGTAATAGCAAGGCCACAACAACACGATAAGTAACATCTTTACAGAAATTTTCAATTTAAGAAAAAAACACGAAGACTAACGAGGAACATCTAGTGAACCCAATGAAACTCTAGGCACGACTCAAAGTATGCCACACAGACTACAATTATATCAACATCAGTTTTGCTACTAGACTAATTTTATGCCAAATGCAGACTCAAAAGAGGCGGTTTCGTTTGAGGCTTGCATCGAATTCAGTTGTCGTGTTGAGTGGAGGGGCATGTTTTTCTAAACCATGTCTCGTGGAGAGCGGGAATATAATGATTCCATGACGATTTTGCTGATGGAATACATTGATACCGTGGAGTTTTTCTACACCGAGCGAAGACTCATTTGAAACCAGGCATCAGACATTTGATTCTCGAGCTTACGGTGATCATTCTATGAGCTTCAGAGAACACTACGTGCTAGACTCAATCCAGTCCAAGAGATTACATTGAGTCTGCGAAGGGGAATACAATGAGCCTGATTCTGCCTGATTCCAACCGAGTTTGACACCAGAATCCAGACTCGCTTTCAGCACCGACTCAGTTTAGCCAGAAGGACTCAATTTTTCTCTCAGTGTACTGTGGAGGACTGCCTGAATCAGCGACACACTGCTGCGGACCCAGCAGAGACCTGGGCGAAATATATCCGGTCCGATTAGATCTAGCGAAATAGATCAGTCCGCGAAATAGAAAACTCAGCAGGGCAGATTATAATCAAACTCATAGGGTAAGGAGTATTGACAAGGATCTGCTTCATTTACGTTCCTCGCCCTGTCATCTGACTAACCCATCTCACACTTTTGCCTTGACGACCACCCTAACCCTGGATTCCCTTTCCAGCTCGGGGAGCGGTACCGGCCACCTAGACATGGATATCGACGATGGAGTCACCTTTACAACTAAAAAAAAGATCCAACTGGTGGCTGGTACTACGTGTTCATTACCCGACGTGGCATCATAGCAATTGCGTTCATCGAGACGAGCGAGTCCTAGACATTGGGCTGGGAGTGCAGAGCGGAATTATCCTCCCCCCTGTACCCATCCCCCTCCCCGCCCCGTGCGTAATCGCTGAAATTTAAAGAGGTGGAGTCTTTGCAATTCTAAAAAATGGCTCATTTTCTCCCTAGTCACGCTTTTCACTCACCCACGGTTTCGTCATTGAAGATGGTACTCTGGTGCCCTTGGTCTACCCCATATAGCCGACGCACTGCATTCCTAATTAATCAGTCCTCAAATGGCATTTCTTAGCTTGTTTTTTATAGCAAAACTCAATTTCAAGGAATACACAAAGTTGATATACGTGTCACCTTAGTTTCTGGCATTTGTGTCACTCTTGTTTATTTTCTGGTACGATGCAAGTCAGATAGCAGCCTCCTTTCACAGCGACCTCTTACCTGTTTATCAGCGGCCTCCACGTCGGTCTCCTTCTTCTTGGACACCAGGCTGGAGTAGAGGGTGGACAGTTTGAAACCCTTCTTCTCGGGCTTATCGGTCTTTTCGTCATGTGCCGACTCGGTATCACTACTGAAACAAGCATCCGCCAACACAAACTCATAAGCAGAAGCAGTGCCGCTGCCAACCAAACAGAATGCACCGCTTCCCCGGTTACACAAGCCAAACCAAGGAGAACTCATGCTGTCAATCGAAAACATTGTGATAATAAGACATGCTGAGAAGTTCTGTGATCATTAATTGGTTCATGGTTCCAGGGAGAAATATGGTTGCCACGATTTTGTGGTGGTATTTTTTTTGTTTGGTGGTAAAAGAAAAACCTACTGGTGATTGCTATGCAGTATCTAATACAAGTAGTTCTAAGGGTAACTACGTACAAGCGGGCTTGTGAGCACAGTCAGGGTGTGCATTGTGAACGAATGCTAAAAATAAATCAATTCCGCACAAGTAAAAAAACAGTCAGTACATCTAAAAACATGTCATAAGCAAGCCAAAAAAATAGATCATGAAATAGGGCGAAGGTGGCCGCCCCCGTCGACCAGTCCAAACCATGGGGAACATTAATGGGAAACATTCTGAGACATTCAAAAAGCAACCGAGCGGCACACCGAGTGAGTGCGATGCGGTGTCAGTAAGCGAAGCGCCGTAGTGATACCGATCGGCACACAGGACCGACGACCGATACCACACACAGCACGCCCCTCCTCCCGTTCAGAGGAGCTTAGGGAACAACTCGCTCAGACGGGGGGGCATCGTAAAAACTAGCAGAAATGGATGTATCTGCTGCATTAACACAAACTCAAACACTCACGAAACACTTAGAATTTATCCGTGATTTTATGTAAATCCCATATTCAATCTTAGGTACTGGATGCACCATTAAATTTACGTGATATCTTTCACTATTATTACATATTTTTAGCGTTAAAACTAAAGGAATAAAGAAGTACTTACGCTTCCGCTCCGGCCTCAGAAGGCTTGGCTGAAAAAGAAAGGAAGAAATGAGCAGAGGAACATTTCACAACTAATGTCTATTTCCACCAAAAACGAAGAAAAGACAAACTGAAAACTAATTTCCCTCTTTACTAATACTTCCTACAGCAAACACCGCCTAACCTGTCCAATCTCATGCAAAAATGCAAAGTGAAACATTCCCACTCATAAGCTAACTCGAAAGTAAGAAGACTTTTCAAATATTCAGTATTGGTAGTCATTATTTATATCGAGATCGCTCGCTTACAGTAGTATAACACGGAACTAAAACAACTCATTGAAAAACAACATTAAAATTCACATTTAATTTGAAATCAATTTCAAGGAGCAGACGATACAGCTAAGATTGAAGCACGGTGAAAAGAGGATCAAACTGCGAGGCTAAACATCGGTCTTAACATATCACAGGCGGCGGAAAATCTGCGCAACTATTTTTTCGCGAAACACCACCATTTCATAGAGTCTAAGAATGAGGCACAATCTGACCGCAGTCTGTGCTATGGAAAATTGACCTACAGAAATAAATGAATGTACTGATAGCAATGACTTGGTGAGTCAGAACGTTCACGAATTCTAATTTATGAACAAGTTTTTTTCTGAGGAATCATTTCATGCTTAGACAAATGTATGGACAAAAACTAGACAATTAGCTTAAAATACTTCATAAGCTCAGATACGGTGCCAGCTACTTTCCCTTTGCTATTTTTAGGCAGAGAAATGTGATGCACAGGGCTGCCGTACTTGGCATACCCGAAAACAATATTTTTCACACCTCATACCAAAATTTTAGGTCCAAACCAGAGTACTTTAACAACGGGTACAACCAAGTTTCCTACTAAATCTAGTTCTTCCCTGATGACGTCACGGAACTTTCCTACTGAACTCTAGAATGATCCACCAAATTTTGGGAGGATCGGTTGGAACATATCAAGTTTGGGTGTAATTTGGCAGCAATCTAGCACAAATCTAAGCGCACCTACTTCACCCATTAAACATCATCCTTGATCAAAACGGCGAACGACATATTTTACGGTGATCTTTAAAAAAATGCAAAGCCTACAAAGAATTTGTTGCAAGGCCAGCTATTTATATGATTAATGTGAGCCTAGATGCATTTATGCAGCCATGAACAGCGCTTTTGGAAAACTTACCAACAGAGATAAATGAGCAATGAAAACAAATAAAAGCCATTTTTAGCTCCTCAATCGCTATTTTAGATACCTTCTATCACGTAAATTCAAATTACCAGCACCCACGCGCTGAAAATCTTGTCGCTTACTAAAAAAATGCAAAAGAAGCGTCGAGTACTAGCAGGATAAAGCCGCACCAGTGCGCGACCATAAACCTGAAGCTTGATGCTACGAAAAGTCACTGAAATGTCTAAACATGCACGGCGGCATGGATTAATACAAGTACAATAACACAAACGTCAAAAAAACCTGCATACTCGTTAAAATTCGTCCGCTTCCCTTAAGAGTTAAGAGAAATGCGTCTACATTCGGCGGTCGAGAAACGATGAAGGCCAATGTTTGTTGTTTTCGGGAGTTGCCATGACGACGTCAGCTGTTCAAGTCTGACTGCAAACGGCTGCTGGTGCTTGAGCTGCTATTATTATGACACATTTTAAAATTTTGAAAAAATAATATTTTACGCTGGAGTTTCTGCAAAACGCACGATGGATTCAAAAATAAAAAAGTTGCAGTTTTCTAATCAAGCATATCAATTTCGTTGTTCCAGTTCTAAAATAGGTTTTTTCAGAGGTTCGAAAAAGTGTAATTTCTTCATTGCACTTCATAGTAACCGTCGTGCCCTTCCAGCCCTGATAACGTAATACTGCCAAACAACTTGAACGGGGTCTGGTCCAAACTATCTCAAATCAAATCAAGACTAGGTCCAGGTCCAGGTAAAGTCAAGTGACCAAACCCCAATAACTTTTAGGGGGCCAACAGATCGAGCAAACTTAATCTACAAACTTTAGAATATATATATTATATATATATATATATATATATATATATATATATATATATATATATATATATATATATATATATATATATATATATATATATATATATATATATATATATATATGCTTACACAACATCTCTGCAAGAAAGACAATACAGCTTTTATTTTGTTCTAATTGTGCCGCTTTTACCATTGTAGCTTACGATATAAATTATAACCCAGCTACGGCCAGCTAAATTCATATTACATATTCGATCAGGCTTCACTAGATAAGTCCAATTATGCTCTTTAGATATGCCTTCCCAATTTCTCCCACGTGAATAATACAAACAATGATGGCATACAATGTTTTCTGGTCAATGGCAGCCTTAAAAGAGACTCGAAAATATTCGCCATTTTCGCTGGATATTTAAACTGGTTATATAGCACGGTTATTTAGTTTCTCGCAACCTGTCCTAGCATCTTCTGGGGTAACCCTTGCATTGGTAAATAAGGTCCGGATTCCGCACCTGCACGTGTGTAACTCGTGTCTGCCGCTGCATGATAGCAGCCCAATAACATGCCCATGTCCTCACAAGCCCATTGAGAATGAGAGTGAAACATATAAAGCCATAAGCGTTGCAATTGCAGATAGGCTTGCCCTTAACTTTTCATTAAAACGTTTCTACATCCATTAAATTGGAAATATGATGTATCGGAAAGTGTTACCGCCAGCACGCGCCGGACCTGTTACTGAGCCGGAATGGAAAAATCTTGGTTTTCAGTCAGCAAACGATTAAACATCCAGAGGCCTGTTTGGTGCCTGTAGTTACCCAGCTGTACCAGTGACCCTGCCCACTACAGTCACAGCGTTGCCTCCGCACTTTGAGTTTTCAGAGCAGCGGGTAAGATTTAGCGCCTTGACACTGCTCACTCTACTTCAGGTCTGCTAGTGCGAGTCGTGATAGAAATCGCTATAACCTATGAATAAGGAAAATGCTAATTAGTCAGAACGGCTGTGGTTTGAGCATAAAACCGCCAAGGCAACGATGCATTTGAATAAAACTTCCCATTGTTTTAGCGTACTTCGTAATTATCTCTGATCAACGTCTCGAAAACTGTTCAGACCATGCCAAAAATGAATTACAGTTTATAATACAAAACCTAATATTCAAATCTGCCCGTAAGCACTTTGTAAAACAGCGATTAGAAGAAGACGCTTATTCTACACCTAGCTTAATCTTTCCAAGGTAAAAACGTCGCAAATTAACAAGGCCCATACATGGTGGCATTTATTTTCATACATGCTCGCTCCCCCAGTAGGGCAGTGTGCTAAAGCTTAGATCCGTCATGGGCATAGGAACCTCTGAGATGTGCAATGAAACAAACCAAACAGAACCACCGATTGGCGCCATAAGGTCTCCAGTACATTGTCCTAATCCTGAAACCTTAGCACTTACGTCATGAACTATAAGTTTGTCACCTAAATCTCTTGACCTTGTCACCCATGCTTTAATCTTGTTTTGGGATCAAATACACTTTGATAAGCTTCACGACAGCTTCACTTAAACCTCTAATCTTACACCAATTTGACGAATTCTATGATACAAAGAAGCTAAAGCACATTGGTCTCTTAGGACGTGACATCACGCGCGCCACTGTTGTGACAATGAGGTAAATTGCGACGAGAATCGGGGAAAGAAACCGAAATCAAACACAGACAGCACAAAGCAGCACACGGGGCGCACCGACAAGAGTTAATTTTATCATATCAAGGCCTATTCAATACACAATACGACATCAACATGTAACAACACTCGCAAGAAGGTAAAACTCACAGAGTCATCAGCATTTGTTCGTAAGCTCTCATCCTGAACATGCTTTCCGCAGAAAAGAACCCAACGAGACATTCAACAGTTCTTCACCCACAACACTCATAGTTCCTAGCACACATGTCAGTCGGGCGTTAACACTTCCGCTTTCTATACACACACATGTCCGTTTTCAAAAGTCTTCTCCACCCAGTCAGTGCTAATCTGGAATGTTTCCAACGACAATCGGAACACGTATCAATGTCACTCTCACTGAATCCGCGCTCTGCTTCCACCGCACACTTATGAGAGATGCACTCGCAAAAGAATGTTTATATTGGTTCGATGTCTCTTCAAGGTCGTCACACTAACTTCCCCACCTAAGGAAGGAACCGACTATCATACAATACACAGCGAAGCTTTAACGGACCTGGGGAATGCCGTTGCTCTTTCACGTGAGACCATCTTGTCAATGTTCGTCCAAATCTACCACCTGCCTCGGCACCTACTCCAATCTCGTCAGCTGTTCGCTTTAGGAGTCTCGAGTATATCACGAGGTGGTAGCGCCAGTCCCCAGCGTCACACAGCAGGCTAGGCGTTGGAGGCCGCGCCTCAGACCGGCGTGTCCGTGGGCGGCTTTCCGTTCCCGTTGCGTTGCGGCGTCGCCTCCGTCTGCTGCTCCCCCTTGGGGTCGACCACGGGGTTGTCGTGGCCTTCCTTATCGGCCCCGCTCTCGGGGTCTATGCGCCACTCCTTACGAGTTTTGCCGGCATTGTCTGTCGGCCAGAGACAGTGAGGTGAGGAGGCTTGCATGGCCACTGAGCTATTTTACACCATCTGGTAACGTTCATTGTTTAGTGAATTTTATTTATTGAGTTGTCGACGATGCAATTTTTTTGCTAGGTTCGAGCGTCTACAAAGAATGTCAAGAGAGAATGTCCAAATGGTCGAAAGGTTGTTAGTGGCTTGAGCCGAAGGCTGGTGTTAATATAATCTGACAGTTGAAAAAGGTTTAAATGGACCACTTTCACCTCCTCACCATACTGTTTCCAGCCTTCAGAAGTTAGCCGATGCACATGTGATAACACTGTGACAAATGCATGGGGGAAGAACAAGCGTGCAACTTTGGCGAAATATTACCAATCATTAAGCTGCAAAAAAACGAAAAACTTGGAATGCAATGATGACTAGAGAATCATCTGAAAGTTATTTTTGTATCAAAGCAATAACGCCGAAGGAAAACTGCAGTTCGCATGCAACGGCAATTAAAGGAAGCAGACTAGCATTTGACGAAACGTATGCCAAGATAATTACAATTACTGTACAATAAGTAGTGAATGAAAAACTTAAATGAAGCATGCATTAAACACTTCTTAACTCCGCGAACCCACAGGTTCGCACCAGACTTTCAACACAATACAATCATCAGCTCCCCAGCACAACATAATACGGAGAGGACGGCTTACGGTTAGTCTACAAGAGAGCGTGAAAAGAGGAAGCAGAGATGTCAGCAGAAGCAGTGGCGTCGTAGGGGCGATAACCCCATCATCAGACGTTTATACAGCGCCTTGTCAGCAGCACAACACGCCAGCGGTAAGCGACGGGCGACGCGCACGAAACTGGACCCGACTTGGCACAAACAACGGAGAAAACGCAGGCCGACTTGCCCCGATAGGAAGGTGCCCTGAGTCGATTGGAAGCTGCCCTGAGGTGACCCGTGCTGTCACTGTCACCGCTGTCACTGTCACTGTCATGGGTGCCGACTCAGACGGCGCGAAAGTTGTCACCACAGTATGTCTTAGAAGGAAAATGAATGTCGATATCTTCATCACACCATGATCACATGATCCCAGACAGCAGGCTCATAGTTTGGAACGATTCAGGACCACAGGTTAATGCTCACGCACTTCGCATGAGGTTAACCACGTTCTTCGTAGCCTCTGTAGTTCACGGCACACGCAAAATACAGTGAGCACACTGTGCATTCTCTGTACACTCGAATACATCCACGGGCTGGAAATATAACATCTATGTAATAATTAATTGTTATGCTTAAGCCATGTGTTATCGAATATATACGCACATTTTCAAGCACTTTGTACGCTTCAAATAAACATTTGCAATTATTCTAGATTCTCTAAGGCTTCGACCTATGTGTTGATTTACAGATAATTCATTCAGTGAAAAGATGCTACCCACACATTCGTGGACATTTGACGTACAATATACCCAGTCAGAAGTGCCGCCCGGTGACCACAGCGAGTTATCAATGCATAGCGAACGCTTTACGTCCCGAATACTTCCATCGTAGGAAAAAAGTAACAACTACAGTTTCACATAATATAATTCTATCTCGCACGCTGGTTTGGCACGAACCAACACGCGCCGGTACCCCCTGACGTCTTTTCCCCAGTTAGCAAACAAACGGCGGTGAGCAGTGCCACTGTACTTGGTTTACCCGTTGGCTAACCTTTTTGCAGCTTCCATGTTTTAGATCCAGTTCAAATTAAGTAGGGTCACCGTTCCAGGCCAAGATTAACCTATTTTATGTTTTGGCAAACATTTTCTTGCTTTGATGACCTTGAAACGTTCTCCTAAAAAGGGAAAAGCCATCTAAAGGGATGAATATTGTCGCAAGTTTACCGTTATTGCTTCCCGTTGATTCTAGGCTCTCCGCGAAGTCGAGCGGCTGGACATCAAAGTGAAGCTAAGCTTAAAGACGATCTATGACCGTTGTTCATCGTTTAAGTCCATCGCACTTTTCAAGACGCTGTTTGCTAGGTAAGAGCAGAGTTTCACTCACCTGCGAAGCACCACTTTCCCGCGACTGCGAGCGAAGGCGACCAGGGCGACGATCAGCAGCAGCAGCAGCACAGCAATGATGATGCCGGCGATGGCTCCTCCACCTATGCCAGCGGTAGCTGCGAGGGAGCCGAACCAACGTCTCATACATGGGCTATGCAATCGAGAGATCGAGACCAGTAAAGTGACAAATATGTGGGCGAGTGCGACGCCCGGGTGCACTCCCGAAAGTGCACGCACACGCATGGGCAAGAATGCATCACTTTGTGACGAGACAGCAACACCTTCGCCCAGGTTGCGTGAGCTACTGCGTTTAAAGTGATGCTTAATAAGTTGTTTCCACATTCTTGAGAATTTTCATGGATCACTGATTGGCACATGAGTTTAGGGAGACCCCATGTGTCCCATCATCAAAAGAAGTACATATATCAGAATTTTTAGTTTCTGCATTACAAACCCTGTGATATCATTATGTTTAGTCTACGGCAAGACAAGTCCCTAAATGGTGCAAAGGAAACAGCATACAAAGGCACTAGAAGAGAGACCAATCGAGCCAGCTTCGAAAGCAAGGCAATACAGCATCCAACAGGCAAGCATTCAGGCAGGCCGGGCAACGTCGGGTGGGACGCACTCCAGCCGACCCGAATCGAGCCGGCTGGGCGTAGATATGCCGAGTTTCTGTCCAAGTCCTATGCCCTCCTATTAAAGCCATTCCGTCAGCACGTCGATGAGCCGTACCATACTTTATCCGAGTCAGGAAACTGGCATTCTAAGTTCTGTAGTGCATAACTTATGATGGCGATGCTGAGCGTCTTGAATGCAGCGTAGCATTCCTAATGAGACCGAAAGAATAATGAGTCATGCCTACGAGCCTAGGAAACTCAGTCATTGCATAGCTGATGGTCGGGTTCTCCACTTATCAAGCAAAGCAAGCCCCGGGATTCAAATCGTCCTTCCTGGAAGAAGTATCAGTGCACATGTTGCGATTTATAACTTTGAACACGAGCACTGCTCAGACAAAACAGTAGGTTTTGTGTGGTAGCGAAGTCCAAGTGCACGTCGTGCTGAATATTTCCCAGTCCTCAGCATTCGATGGAAATTTCCTAGCATACATGCAAAGTTGCATGGAATATATCTTTATTTTAGCACTGGACATGTGGCCATGACAAATATATGAAAAGCGAGTCGATGGTTGAGCCGCCAATCATCTAAAGGCAAAGCCAACGGAGGTCTAAAACGGAAAATTTTATGGGAAATGATCCACGACAAAAGTCATAACATTAAATCAAAATAACTTTGCAAAGAATTAGTTCCGCCGATGAAGCATTTGCAGACCTCCAGTGAGACTGATTTAGACCTCTGCGGCTCGGTGTCAATGACCTTCGCTCGGCATACCCACAACCAGTGCCGGCAGCCATTGCTACAGAGCCACCCCCAGAAGCGCCCGTGTCCCGCTGCCAGCCCGTGCGCCCCCCGGGATCCTTGCCGTTGTCGGTTGCCTGTCCGTTGCTGGCTTCGGTGGTGGCGCCAGCGTTACCTTCCGGCGCCGGAGCTGGCGGCGCCGCGCCGGTGCCCAGCCGGAAATCAAAGAGCTCTTCGCCGATGGCGTTGGCCGTTCGCAGGGTGAAGGCCACGTCCTGGTCCTCCATCTTCACCGGCTGGATCTGCAGCTGCAGGGAGTACTGGTGCTTCGCTCCAGCCACCTGCGAACAACAGCCCTGTTTTTATCCAGATGATACGACAGGCAGGTTGGTTCACAAATCATTTGTGAAGATAGACCACTTGTAAGCTGGGCTTAAATAAGTAAATAACGCACTTATTTCATGTCATCGCTACACTAGCTCCATGCTCCAGCCTCCATGACAGTCAGGATGTAGCCACTCCCAAAAGACTATGTTGACAGAGTATGACAGTTCTCCCGCTTTGCCCACCCTGGCCCCAGGAGGGGTCATCCTCTGAACTTCCCCCTCCTTACTGGACTTCGCCTCCAACATCAGGTCACCCGGCGGTGCCCCGCTATTTTCTTCGAAGCCTAAATAAGTGAAACACACGAGTGCTGTATTGTTTTGTCTTTAACTAATGGGAAAGTAGCGTCAACAAATTTAATATTTCATCAGATATACTAACACTGTTGTGAAAGAAAACAGAACAGAAGTTAATAAACTGTTGAATGCTAGGATATCTGGATATGCATTAACTGGAAGTGTGCGTATCATTTATTTTGTATTCGACCAATCGGGAAGGTCTGTTAACGGATAGAAAAATAAATGGGCGGTCAAAATCATTACACATATTCACTTTTAGGTGAAAATTGAGACCGCAAACTTGGCCCCGATGATGACGCCACAAAGCGTTTTCCTAACCGAGCCAAAAGACAAGAACCAGAAAGAGGTGAAAGGCGCCTCTGTCTGCCAGACATCACTGTCAACGGCAACACCTCACCTCTGTCAGAGGGCCTGCAGAGAAGCGGCCATCCTCGCTCGTCTCGCCAGCGCCCACCTCCACGCCTCCGCCAACCGTCCACACCATGACAGAGGGTGGTGGGTTGGCCGTGAAGTTGACGGTCACTTGACCCTCCTGGTCGGCAGCAAAGCCGTACATGGTGCCCAAGCTCTTACCCTCGGCCCGATATGGTACGTCTGACGATGAGACAAGCAGATCAGCGGTGGTGGCATAGTCTTCAGACTGGTCCTATGCTTATTCACTTGCTTTTGGTTCTATATTCAGATGCAGCAATGCGCAAATTTCATGCCAGTTAGACCAGACGTAAGGCACCAATTCCTCCATTTTTATTTATATTTATTCTATTCCAAACATATCGTTGGCATGAAAGTACCAAATACATAATACAAAAATATTCCCAGAATCTGGTCTCCGCAATGGGATCGTCCCTACATTATACAATTTTGGAGAAAAAAACATTATAAATACTTAAACCCTCCATCTAAAAAATCTAGAGAAATCCATATCAAGCATCGACAAAAAGCAGCACAATGCGACAATAATTACTTTCAAAGAAAACAAATTCCACAAATTCGACCAAAACGCTGACAAAATATTTTCACATACTTACACTGCACCATCACCATCATGATAGCCTCGCCGGTCTCCTGACTACTGTAGCCGGGGTGGCGAGCTTCACAACGCAGCTCAGCCCCATCGTCCTCCTTGGCGAACGCGTGCGTCAGCACTGACCGGCTGGTCACCAACTGGGAGCCCTCGTCAACCTCGTCGCTGTTGTCCAGTCCATCGAACAGCTCGCGGTCGCCCAGGTACCAGACCAGGTCGGCCTTCGGTCGGGCGTCGCGCGCCTCGCAGGCGATGGCCACCTCTTCGTCGGCGGCCACGGTCATCTCGCGCTGTCCGACCTGGTCGTCGGTGAACTCCACAGCAACCGGCTTCTCTGTTCACCAAACACACCGTGTGAGTTTATGGCGCACACTAAATACAGATTACACAAATGACATGGTACCCACACAAAAGAATGAGAAACAATAGAAGGATACCACACAAATGGACTCGTTACAAATGATATTAGCATGTTCTAAGAATCGCAACAGTTGGAAAACTGCTTTAAAACATAATTTAAGTATTCTGCAAGGTAGAATATCTTGTTTTAATGCATGTAGTTAAAATTACGTGAACGATCACGATTTCAAGCATCGTAGTACCAATAGCATTCAATTTTGTGCAAAATATCGTCATGCCGATGACTTATTTGTTTTATTTTTAGAGACACAGGAGTAAGTTTCCGGGAATTGAACAGGATGGCAATGCACCCATGCTGAGTGTGTTAGGTACCTGGCCCTATTAGTTTCATTAGTATGGAAAAACCATAAAGCACATTTCGCCTTACCACCCCCTTCCAATATTTTGCACTTTCCTAAGCTTGAACTATTTCTGAAGCTTAAATTGGGGAAGCGAAACATGGGTGGATGGAAATATCATGTCATACGCCACAAGATACACAATACAAAACAACTAATCACTTAAATGTACATCCGACTCTCTGGAAAAGCTGTCAAATAAACCCAGCCATTTTGGGCTGGTTTGGCCGACCTGTGCAGACCTCTAGCGGACAAGCCGGCCCACCCAGGTGGAGACTTACGAGCAACGATAAGCTCGGCGGTAATGGAGTCGACCTGGCTGCTGCCCAAGAAGGGCGAGCACGTGTACTTTCCGTTGTACTTGCTGCTCACCACCGTGATATTTATCGAGCAATCCGTTTTGCTATCTGGATCGATTGCCTTGATCTCCGGCAGGTTTTCAACCTAAAGAAAGAGAAGCCAGAACGGGTTACTACCTGAGCATCAATGGGTGCTGGAAGAGGAAACTACGTTGCTCACAACAAGTCGAACAGTTCAGCTCACCTCTGGCTCTGTGCTGATTTGGCAATGGTTTGTAAAGCATGGATGAAAAGTGCGAACTGAGCGCTTAATTTCAGATCTGGTATTAACCTTCGCCCCGGTTGCAGATATAAGCCACATTCGACACAGTGGGGAGAGGGGTGGTAAATACCCATCTTGCGGTAAAGTTAGGGGACTGGGGAGATGTGTAAAAAAACAGTCGAGCAGCAAATTTAATCAGCAGAAGCTTGGGAAACTTGTTTCAGATAATACTGAAGTCCCAAGAAACAAGTTAGAGAAAATTTATCAACACCGTTTGAAAAGATGTTTGCATTACTCTTGCATTCAGCAATTTATATGTCATTGTGGTAACATAAGATTAAGAGGCAGGTTGAAAGTCTAAGTCTGATCACGTAATTTTAAAGGCTGATCACTTAACTTTAGAGTGTATATTCAAGTAGATAATACAGGTTTATACGAAACTTATGTTTTGTACGTTGGGGTAGTCATAGGTACCTTGCGTATGAGGAGTAAATACAAAAATGAAAAGCGGCAGACAGATAATGATATAACCAAAAGTTTTATTGTCCCTTGTACATAAATGTTTTATATTCTGCCTGTAAAGCAAATGGGTGCACAAGATTGGGAAGTGGAGTCAGTCCTGCTTTCATTGTAATTGATACAGTATAAATATTAAATAAATTAGCATTTGAAGTATTTTACTTGACCTCAGATGACACGTCAGAAGTGGGAAGTCAGATTCATTGATTTACTTTGTAACTACTATAGTAAACTCTGGTGGAATTTATAAAAAAGGCGAATTCATCATCAATATTAAGCACATATGATTAATATATGACAGTTTGCCCACCCTGTAAAAAAGGTTTTATTGTTTGAACTTATTTAGTTGTGAAGCCGCTTTACTTTACCAAAAAAGCTAGTCTGGCATGACCTTGAGTTAAAATTTGGAGACAAGATGCAAGAACACTCACAAAAAAACATACCAAGCTTAACAGCGCTGCCGTGTTCGACATCTTTTGGTGGTTTAAAGGCGAGTAAAAATCCCCAAAAGAATGAAGACTAATTATTTTAGTGTTAAAGCCATGATGCATCTTATATCAGGCTTAACCTGTTATTGAACCTTGTATTAACTACTCGTGATATAAAAAAATACAAGACACAGGATACTAGCAATGAAATAAAGACAAGTTAAAACATTTTTTTATTCTTACATTGGGGTCTCCAAGGGATTTGACCCGATCTTATGTAAAAATGTGCAAAATCCCGAAAAACAGAACTTTACCCCAGATACCATCACAACACAAAACGGGTTCCAGACCATTCAGTTCATGAAACATTCATGAACAGCTCTCATTGGAGGCCAGATCATTGAGCATGGGGTCGGAATCTGATTTGACATAACCCTGACCCGAAAGTCAGAAGAAATATGTAGGTAAACTAATCAAGAATCAGGTGGACTAAGTACGGCGGTGCTAACGTTTCAGAGCAGCCCAAAACAAACTTTAGATACCGGAATAAAAAGACCCCATCGGGGTATAGATTAAGAGCTGAAGGTATGTACTCAAGTCACATATAATTTCAACATTGCAACAGAGTACCAATGCATCGTCCTCCTTGGGTTTGAATCAATATGATAAGATTGTAGATAATTACTGCCCTGCCTCGGAAGCATTCTTATCTAGCTCCAACCGGGATATCTACCGTCTCCCTCCCCGACCCAGTGTTGTTAGACAGGAACGCTTATCAAGAGCCGCCTTGTCATTCACGGAGAGAGGGGGGGGGAGATCTGGCGTCAAGGATGAGGGGGAGGGTCCTGAACTGAGTCCCCGTGAGATCTCGAAAACCAACAGAGTTATAAAAATGCACATGTTAGGGTTTCTGGGGGACGTGATGGTATAAGTTAGAACATTTTAAAAAATAGACAAATAGACATCATTAAGGTCAAAAAGGGCATAAAGCTCAAATTTAAACCACGCTGGAAACATATCGGGAAATGTAATCAAGCGGAAAAGTTTTGAGTCCACTGAAGGCCAACTGAGGTGATAGCGAGAAGATCACATGAAACATTTTCTGATTTTGGGGCCAAGGGCATTCAAGCTCATTGAACTATGACGCATCAATGATGATAAGAACCACGGTAAACGTTAGGAGGGGAATAGGTGTTTGAGCTTGACCCATGACCTTTGACCTTTACCTGTGAATGGCATTAACGTCGAGTAACCTTAGCAATGACTTGATAACATAATTTACACCATACTGAGTGAGATTATCTCGCTAGAAATACAGGGGTTAATGGCCTTGAAAATTCTTAAATGACCTTTACCTGTAAAGAGGCCTAATAATCATAATGTTTCACCGCTCTACAGCTTGTGGATTTTTAAATCATCCAAACCATACCTTCTCGAATAATTTAGCGTAAACAACTAATTTTGATCCAAGGTCATGTGGTAAAACGCTAAATCACGTACAAACTGTTCTTAAGACAATGCGCTAGTTGGGAGATGCCTCTCACTACTGATGCGCCGTCAACGGTAAACGGCCGGACTACTGATGCGCCGTCAACGGTAAACGGCGGGTGCTGACTTACCGGCTGGTTGGTGAGGAAGCCAGTGACTGAAACCCCGGGTATGTCCACTTTCCAGCTACATAGCTGGGCAGGCTCGGCGGTTACACACTCGATGATGGCCGAATCGCCATCCCGCACAACGTAACTGGCCTGGGGCTGCTTGACGAACTGGGCATTCGGCTGCTCTTGTCCCACCGCCACTGCAACACAGCAGAGAAGGAGGCTCAGATATCGCACAGATGCGGATGAAACAGTGACTTCACATTCAAACAAGAGAATGCTGATCTACGTATTTAAGTTTCCATCTTAGAAATGAACAGATAAATGGACACATCCATAACCACTGAAGACGATGCGCAGTGAGTTAATAAGTATCACTCTCAAACATTTGCAGGCACACTGGTCTGGTTGAAATGTGAGTAAATGGAGGTTTCACAGTTTTGATGATGCAGACTTCAGATTCAGCTTAGGTACCGGCCAAGCGATGCCCCCCAAAGTGGTCGACCTTTGCCTTGTATTTTTACCCACTTTCCAAAAAAACGTCATGCCTCCACTATCCTAGCCATGTGTCCCCTATTTATACAGCATAGGGCACTAAACAGCAAAAGGCACAGCCACCTGGAACCGTGCCACCGCCATTTTTCATGTTGTGCACACAAATACACAAGACCTCAATAGTGTGTTACCACAAGCAGTGTAACGCAAGTGCTTTAGACTTGCCTTGCTGCGACGGCAGAAATAGGCACACGACGTCACAACGCTGCAGTGATGTCTAACCAGCCCAATACTATGCATAAGGAGCTTCTGCTCTAGAGTCAAAGACACAGTGCATGACTCAGGATTATTTGAATGACTCAAGACATCTGTCGATTCTGGAAAGCTATTATATTGACAAGGTTTATATCCAGTTCCCACCCCAGCAGTTAAATGAGTCATTCAGGACAACCTGGAGAGGAGTCTGAGCCATCACCAACTGAGTCACAGAAATATTCCAGTCGACCAACCCAAGCACAGATGCCTGGGGAAAACATAAACAAACTCTGAGGTGAGTAAGGACATGCAAAATTGAACCAGAGCAAAATCAGTATCGCATCGAAGTTCATTTACTGTATGGCTGTAAAACAAAACAGTCTTTATAAGGTTCACACACAAACAGTCACGGTCCGTTGGATGGCCAGGCTCTGGCGGTGACGTTGAAGCGGTATTGATCTACACAAGGGCGTCGGGTGAGTGCTGCTGTCAGCCAGGGGTGCCAGCTGCCCAGCAGGCCTCAGACGGGAGCCGATTCACGTCCCGCAGCAGCGATTCACTCCAATGCCAGCCCAACGCCGGGGCGGCGGCAGCAGCAGCTGCTGGCGTCAGACGGTGTGACCTGGCGCGCCGCCCACTGCCCAGTCAGCTGAAGAATCAAAGCGCGGCCGTGCCACACGGAACATCCGTGCTACTGTCTTCGATGATTCAAAACTAAAATATAATCCAGCTGTCTATACCCGCGACCAGAGGTGCATCATCGTCACGAAGATGTAGCCCGATACTGCGGGTGGATCTAAAGCTGAATCTACTCCCAACAGGATAAAGCTGCACCCTGCAGACATTTGCGAGCCAACAGAGAGCCCGCAGCCCGGTGTCAGAGCTAATATACTGGGTTTCTGGCGGAGGTTCTGGCAGCTCCGTCCCAGCAGACTGGCTGTGGGCAGCCAGGCTAAGCGATGGGAAACTCCCACGGAGTCGAGGTTTCCCATCCAGCTGAGGCTGCTGGCGGCGCCGGTCCGGGACCGGCGGTCGGTAGCCACCTGGCAGCAACGCAGCCAGCAACGGCAAAACAAAGGTACGACACTCAACCCCTCACCGAGACCAACCAGGATGGATGGAACACATGCGAATCTTACTGATGGTGGCAATGTCTCCGTTCATAGCTTCTAATCACTTCGTACTCTTTACGACAAACTTTAAAAGCCACCTCAATAGTGTGGAGGTGTCAGTAATTCATGAATGGATCATTAAACCTGCCTTCCTCGTCAGATGGTCTATCAATGAATCCCAGCCTTGAGCACAGCATGAGTAAATCTTGTTCGGAAAACGCTGGCCAGTCTGTAGACATCTAAGCAAGTAAGTTAGCGACAAGCTACTGAGCGAGATCTCATTCGTATCTCAATTTCTTCTGACCTCAAAGAAGGTGAAAGAAATCGCCCATACGTGCGTCCTTCAAATTTAGAATAATATTTATGCCTGAGCCCATTGTCTACGTTAGTTTTGCCCCCCTTTTTGAAATCGCCTACTGCAAATACCGGTCACCAGTTTAACGTGTTAGGCACTCATCTTTAAAATACTCGAAAAGCTCTTTAGGGTCAATGCTCTTATAGGTGTGATGCCACAGAGTGCAGATTCACGCAATGATTTCAGGGTTAGTCTCCTGATGCGTGACATGCTAACAAATGAGTTTTGAAAGCTACGCAGATGGCACTCGAACAAGGCGAAGAGCCCGAGACGAGCAAACATCGGCCCGGCACGGAGGTTGTCCATACAACTCCACACGGCCTCCGAGTGGCCCATCTCACTGCAGTGGCGGCGCCAGGGGGCAGCCTCACGGCATAGGACACAGCGTGGGAGTGCGCCGTTCCGTTCCGTTCGACCGCCACAAGTTTCACCAGCCGTAGATTTGCAAACACTAAGCAGACCATGTTAGCACCTGAACCGTGCAGGTTCGGCAATAAGCCACAATGCAGGCTGCGTGTGCAAGCTGCATATATTTGCGGGTAAGGCTTCACGGCGTGACGCCGACCCGGCCAAACACGGAAATTCCAACTATGCCCCAGGATTTGTGATGCTACCTACTCCCACATCATATATGTGTTGTACGCTTCCTGAATCCATGCACCAGAGCCTATCGAAAAGTCCAAGAATTTACCATCAGCGCACATAAAATAAGACAAAAATGGTATTGAGGCGCTACAAACGGGAAAACCCGTTGAAAAACATTGCTCTTGGAACTCTCGTCATTCCTGCGTAATACTTCTTCCTCTGCTCTAGATTCGGTTATATATATATATATATATATATATATATATATATATATATATATATATATATATATATATATATATATATTAGTACAATACCATATGCATCCATGCATCTGTCATCTTAGAAGCAATAAATCTGGTCGCTGTGTGCGATTATCTCGCGCGGCTTGGCCCCCATCCCCTCCTCCACTGGGTTCCATTACTGGCCGCCGGCAATCTAGTCCCGCGGCAAAAACTGGGGTTGGTCGTTGTCTGACCCGCTCCCAGCCGCCCGGGCCGGCCAAATTACCGTGCCGCGCCAGCCGCCGCCGCCGCACGGCGAGGAGTGGAGGAGCCCTCGACCGAGCCAAAACTGCATCCGCCGCCGCGTGGGTCTGCCTGATGTGATTCAGTGCTGTTTGGTCTGTCCTTGGCCAGGTGTCTTAACACGAGGTGGTGTCAAAGATCACAGGGAAATAGTTGTATGGCATCAAGCCCGCGTCGTTTTTTTCTGCTGTTGCGTACATTTATGTATGTACTTGAGATTTATGTACTCCCGTCTAATCAAGTAATGGCTTGTACAGGATAGACGACTGGGGTCGATTGAAGGAGGGATGCAGCTGCATGCTTATTTGTATTTTAACATAATTGTCTCCGAATTAATCACCATTTGACCTAAGTTAGATCTAGCACAAAAAGAGGAATACGCCGGTTAGCTAACATGAAGCAGCTACCGAGCTGTCAATGAACTCCACTCTATCGTCGGACTCCAACAGACTGCGAGCTCTGACGTCGCCGTCTCACTCGTCAGCATCACTCCGCTGTAATAAAATCTCACAGCAGACGTCCCGCCGCCGACCGAACAATCAGGAACCGGTTTGGAGCGCATGAGCGACAAGTGCGGACGCTGCCAGAATACCGTCGGCCAGTCCAACAAAGATGGCGGCCGATAGCGGCGCACCGGGCAGGAAGACGCCGCCGAGGCCGGAAGCCTGCGGTCGCCAGTGGTTCCCAGGCTCCTTCCCGCGAGGGTAGGCCGAAGACCGAGTCACGGCCCCAATCAGCAGTCCTCCGCACCGTCACAGGATGACGTACCCCGGTGCGGATAGGCGTATGCATGGTGTAGGTAGCTGGGGAAGGACTCTACCCACCATAGCTGTTTTCTTGCAGTTTTGTTGAAATACACACTTCAATGAGGATTATCATGCTCACTGATTTACGCTCGTCTGACCCGTGCCCATTTTCAATGATAACACGCCATCAATAAAAATTACACCCATAATATATCAGAAGCCAGCAATGATGCTGGAGGAACATTCTGCAGGAGGTCGGTGCCACGTCGCAAGAAGACTGTTACGTGAGCAAGAGGGGCACCACGTGACAAGGACGCGTGATAAGGTTAGAAGGCGATCATTGGAGCGCTCTTACTCGCCTATCGGGTGATGAAGGGCTGGTGAGTGACGTTTCTGGGGGCACCGGATAAGTTTCGAGGGGCGTCGAAGGGGCTGTGCTGGCCCCTTTTGTCCCTAGATCCACCTTTGAGAGATCTCCAACTACCAGAAGTCTTGGAAGCGTCAACACTATGCAACAATACCAGTACATCGGTTGCTTGCATGCCATTCGAATTGAAATGTTCTATCTATGCGGAAAACGGCTCAGAACAATCATTTAAGAACAAAGTTTTCATGTGCAAGCTGGAATTAATTACTGTCAAATACTTCTGTAAAGTGCACTTAATGGGATTTGCAGAGGTTCGTAACCATACTGCACTTAGCTGGCTGTTTAAAAGGAAAACACCCGAATAGCCGATTTAACTAGGCGTTTCAAAGGTAGGTAACCCAGTTTGCGCCTTTGTGGCGCTGCTTGTCTAAATAATCAAAAACAGTTTCGTTGAGCTACGTTCAGTAAATTACAATGCAGTGCCGAGCACATAGTTTGAGTCAGTTTTGGCCCCTCTCTATCCCTGACCTCGCTTCTGCTCAAACATTAGAATGGTTGATATTATTCCGATGGTTTCAGCATTAAGTCACCACCATGCCTGAATTACTACGTAAAATTCCCTACTCACAGAAAGCAGAAAAAATGCATAATAAGAAATATAATGTTAGACAAGGGAATACCAAGTACGTTCATGGTTAGATTACCGTAACCCATGAAACAGTATACTTCCATTAATACCAGAGTAATAATTGATGCATCAACAAACTGCACACCAATGGAATGATACTAGTGTGTGCTCCCACAGCAAATACATGCATGTTTCGGTTATATCTGCGGTCAGACCAAGCACACGAACATTCCGCCACAAAGCAGCCACGGTTAGCCAAACTGTCCCTATTACAGCACCATCACGACTCGTTGGGCTCCAACTGGAAAATGAGCCCAAATGGTGTATGCCGCAAAATGTGCACTTTTCTTCTTTTAAATGGAAGGGAATCACTTTCCTAAAACTTGAGGCGAATAAAAACTTAGGGTGGTTCATGTTTAGCAAATTTTAATTCATGCTATTACATTAGCTAGCTTATGCATTATAAATGTCATACAAACATTAGTAATTGTTCACTTCATTTGCTACTGATCTGTGACATTCCCACCCTAAGCAACCGTTGATGTCATTGCTGGTACGGTATTTTTTTTTTACAAGGTATGTCGCATGGGAGGCATCGCAATGTAATTTCACTGTGCACGAGTCAGACATGTTTTATATAGGGTTGGCCATATCTTACTGTCACGTACACATGCTATCAATGCACACCACCGAAGATGTTTGTGGCGATATCAGTCTTGCATCTCACACGTGATCACTTGAGCATATTTGGCGTGGAGTGATCAATGAGAATCTTAGTATTTAGCAAAGCACCACCAACTGCTAACGCCATAGCTCATGGCACACTCCATTCGGTAGGATGTTTGGGATCATACTACACCTATTCAAAGAACCCGCTGTACCAACAACCAGGGCCTTATGATACAAGGGACAGAAACTCTATTCCACCGGGCCACTGATCTCTTGTGAAGCGATCCCTAACATAACGTCTAATGGGCCAGTACGGCCAAAAGTATCGATAAACGCTTACGACCTGAACACGTTACCGGTAACAAGAAATACCGCAAGAAGGTATACCGGTTCAACAGTGCACACTGGTTCGGGACCAGTGTCCCGGCGCGTGACTGCGACGTTTGAGTCAAGCTCACTGAGCCAGACAAAATGGTGTCTCGTAAAGGGCAAACTAACGGACGGCCGCGCGCCTCATGAGCCAGCGGCACGAGAATCGAAGAAAAACAACGGGTTGGGACGAATCCAAGTCTGGAACACCAGGCTAAGGTCAAAACATGGCCGAATCAAACCACTGCGGTTATCTATAACTCAGCTCTTTCCAACAACTGAAGCCCCAACAACTGCGTCAGCTATATTGTTCTGCTTAATTCAAGATCTGCACCAGGTCCGCTGCAAATTTCTCTGATCAGTCCGCAAAGAGTAACCGGGAGTGAATGTCTTCTAAGCTGTGGGCTTAAACTAAACAGACGTTACTCCTTTCGTCTACGGCATGAAGACGAATACTCGCCTGCCTATTCATCAACTAATCTCAACAATGTTCCACGACTTTTTCCCCAAAGCTAGTTAACCTCTGAAAGCTGCATTGAAAGCTCCAAACACTCGGACACAACCGTGGGCGCTCATTAGAGGCATTGTTTCGTTAGAAATTAATCCTGAGGAGGATATACTACTTCTTCGAACCAAGCCGACGGCAGGTCATAGAAGAGCAACGGGTCCCGCCCCATCAATCGAAGTATTCCCAGCCAGAATACTCTGGCGAGATGACCTTTCTAGTCTTCTAATATCTGGAAGGCGCCGTCCCAATATCTCCTCTGGCAGCGAGCAGTGTGGCGCCGAGGCCAGGACGCCAGTCATGACCGGCCCGAGTCGTGGGCGACGGGCGGGGACGGTTTAATTACCTGCCAGTCCGGGGCACCACCATCATTTTCTCAGTCAAGCTAAGGTTCAATGAGGCTCGGATGTCAGCTCTGGGTAGTATATTATGTGACGGCCAATATCAGGGAGACAGCAACATCCAGTGTCGGAACCGTGGACTTAAAGCGGTTGCTAGTGGATAACGCGAAATTGAATCACCTGCAACTCTCCTCCGTTCGACTTTAATGCCTAAACACGTATGTCATACAGGAGCAAAAGAATCCAAGCGCCAGACTCTCCCGACATATCACTGTCCCGAGACCAATCTCGCATTCCAGTGGGCGCTGTTCCCGCTACCGCCAGCACGCTCGCCGGCCGCCACAGCGGCAGCTGACGCTGGAAGGCGGTCGGCCGCGCTCACTATTTCATCCCCGTCTTTGTTGCCCAGACATGGACTGGTACCAGGTGACGTCATCCACCTGGAACCAATGACGTCACAACGGTCGAAGGTGTGAACCTCGCGGTTTGAATCCGACAGGTCGGCTGCTGAACACCACGGACAAAGCGAAAGGGCAGCATTGAAAGTCTCCCACGCTGTTCCTTGCGCGGCGTCACTAGCTTTCTGGTACGACGTCAAAATGTACCCAGTGGCGCCGTTATTTCATCCCACAAAAAGTTTTGTATAAGTCAGATATTTCGCTAGAGACCAGGGAAGAATCTATGTACGGCATAAGAAACATTGCTTCCAGAAAACGCGACCGTTCTATCGTTTTCGGGTACGCAGCGAGTCCCGCTCGCCCGAGGGCATGAGGCGAGATGCCGGGACAGCACGTGAGCCGGGCAGCAAGGTCGGCGCCGGTCGTGCCCACCTGGTGGACTGGGTACGTGGCGACCCCGCCGGGCGGCACATCTAGCACCCACGTGGTCCCAGTGGAGAGGCCCAGCGGTATCGCTTTCCGCGCTTCAGGGTGCAAACAATAGCAAGTTAGCGAGACCGGGGACAATAATAAGCGAGACCGGGGACAGGATGATGAACATTGGAGAGGGAAAAGTGGCGATGAATTTGTTCCTTTGAGGTGGGCTTGAAGTTTCTGTTGATATTTATTCTTAGTTGGTACTCCCCCACCCATAAGTTGGAAGGCTGGGATGCTATTCCCTTTCTCGTATTTTCATTACGTATCACAGAAAATGAAGGCCAAATTACGATGATTGACTACAATTTCAGGGCATGAGCACTCCGCTAAGCGTTCTTCATTGCTGCATTAATTCTTTATTTTCTTCAAAGGTAGTTTAAAGGGAATGTGATACCTTTATAACGTGATTTTAACTGAGATAGCCAAGTTATAAACCATGCATATATCATTTGTCTTGGAACTCGATATTTCCGTAGAAAAAAATCAAAACCTACCTGAATTGTACCGCTCATGTACCTCTCGCCAGGCGGCCACTATTATGAGCTGCTAATGTGACGACATATGCTGACGTCATGATGAGCAGCAGCCAATCGAAGCCTTTGAAGCGTTTTGAGTATGGTAGAGATTGCCAGATAATGACATCATCCACAGACAGACATCTATTTCTTTTCCTAGAGGAGTATTTTAAAAATCAAAATATTGAGCTTATTGTACATTTTTCAGAGAAATCATGAGTGGCTTCGTTATTTTCGGCTAAAAGTACGCCTAATTACAATAAATTCCAGGATTCGACCAAGGTGCCACAATCCCTTTAAGGTGCTCAGCAAAGGACAGCTTCCTACCTTTACGGATACCTCACAGAACCATAATCAAGCTCATAACCCTCGAGTTAATAGGCATATTTACGAGGGGGTGGTACTCACCCTCGGGGTTTTCGCAGACTACCTAAGAAAGACGGCGCGCTGTTGTACCTAATGTACAATTTCTCTGATCCTTTTACATCTTGTATCGAAATGTGTGGTCCAGGTCATTTCAGGTTCGGTCAACAGTGCTGGTGACTTTCCGCTCACTTAAAATAAAACTAGAATAGCATCAGGAAGAACAGGGTACCATTGCCAAAGTACTATGAAAACCGTACTTGCTATGGAACGACACGGACAAGACACGTCTAGATTTGCCTTATAAGGCAAATGTAGACATGTTTTATCAAGTATTACGAACGATAGTCGAAAATGTTCAAACATTTGAGCCAATTTTTTTAACAACCAAGCTCGACCTGAAAATCATACTCCATTCCCACGAACTCCACTACGGCACGTAAACCCATTTACGAAAAAGGCGAGCGCTCTTCGCTACCACCAGCATTATAGAAAAAGTCAGCGAACGAAAAGAAGGGCGGCGGCAGCTGGCCGCCCGACCGCGGACCGGTCGGCGCCGCCGATGCGGCCCACCACAGCTCTGACAGGTGGTGCTCCGCAACCGGCCGTGCAACAGGGGCATAGTGACAATAACGTCCATGGAAACATTATCACTGGAAATAACGCCCACGGACTCGCTCTGTTTCCTCCGCTCTTTCGTCTTTCCTCTCTCCTCTTTCTCAGGTCGCGTGATTTACTCATAACAGTGAGACCGTACCACTCTCCCAAATGCAAGTTCTCATTCTTACCCTGCACACTCTTAACCATTGCGCTCATGCCACATGAAGTAGATTCGAATGACTTCTTTCTCATTGGTCCGTTATCTTACAGTTTCAGCTACATTAAAGATTGCGGCCGACAGCCACAACGGGACCAAATCACAGAAATCACTCTTGAAGTCGAGAACACACAATGAACAGTGTGTTTTGTCACATTGCTGGGCGCCACACGACGGCACCGCAAGCACTTTCACAAATCACCGCTGGTGTCAGAGCTGGATGCAGCCCACGCACACTGCCAGGCGCGCGTCCGGTGAAACCAAACCGCGGGAAAAGCGGGCCCGAGGGCGACGCGGGAAATCAGTCGCGTTACCACCGAGCTCTGTAAATGCCTCCGACCGGCACCAACTGTTTCCAAACACTTCGGCAGCAATCCCGCCCGACCTCATCCACGCCTTCAGACCGCTCCACCGGCCACAAGAGAGGAGAAAAGCCGAAGCAAATGCAGGAGACAGGTAACGACAAGAAGTAGTGCGGTTTGCTGGGTATTTGGGCCTTCGGACGCGGCAGCCGGCGCCGTACTGTAACGGGCTCAGTACCTTTAATTTGGAACAGCCGTCTTGTAGACATCAATTGTGGAGATGGCGCCGTCCATTCTCTATAAAGTGGAAGAGCGAGTCCCGATACTGCAATTGTCGCGATGGGAATGTGTGGGTTACTAATGTTTTTCCCTGACGCATCATTTTTCTATTTAGTATTGAAAGTATGTATTGTTGCTAGCGCAGTAGGAATGTGATGTATGCGCTCAGTTCTATCCATAATGGTTCCTTTAAATGTATGCCTATATAATGCTGATTTAAATACATAATATGCTTAATAAGCAAATGCCGAATAAACAACCAAATATACTATTGAAAGGGGGCTTCGAACACAGCATAAGCCATAGAAGCTGATACAGACCAAAGTGCACCTCAGACGACCTGCATCGAAAATTGAAAACCAGCTCAGACGAAAACATCGAAAATTGCAGAGCCGGGCGGTGCACTACTCAAAATAGTGAAGTAAAGGTAGTTTCGTGCACTACTCAAAATAGTGAAGTAAAGGTAGTTTCGTACTGAGGTCCACTTCTTTCTGACTCTACAAATGATAGCGGAGTAGAGGTAGGGGTTTCTATAACCGAAAAGTAGCACATAAGCGGGAAGCGGATTCAAAATAATTCCAAATCGCTAACACTACTGACTGCCTGTGTACGGGACAGCCACCTACCCCAAAATAGGAAACGGAGGTTGGGATACATGTTTTACATAGTCATAAAACAAAAGCAGATAGAGTGAATGTTTTTGCAATCTTTTTTGTATATATCACTATAAAAGTAATAGTTTTATGGTTAGATAGGGAAAGGAAAAGTTCTTTTCATGGAACGCATTTAAGGAGAACAATGAAACAAATTATTAGGGATGACTTTAGTGGTGTTTTTTAAGTGGTGATAGCCGAGTAGCCAGTAGCAGTTTTGCAATTTTCAAACAGAAGTGCTATTAGTGGTCTTCGTTTTAGTAGCCAACATGGCGAAAGTAGCGGAAGGGAATTACAAAATTGGTGAGGGTGCACACTTCTGGAAAACCTTGTACAAGAATAAGCTACGATTGTGATCAACTGAGGGTAACACACAATATTTGCACATCATTGCTGCGATGCAGCCTGAGTGCCCAGTGATTAACTGCTGCCTCAAACAACTGTGCAAACGTAGAACGTAACGCAACAAATCAGCGGCCAGTTAATAAATTCCAAACTATCAAAGAAGGTGCAAATGAGTCCAGGACACGCAAATATAAGCATTAACTGTCAGACAATTGTATAACAGTGGTTGACAGATATTAACACTTAAACCAACACGCAGGCAGATGACGCGTTTCGACAAAAATTGTCTTCTTCAGCATCTATGGTAGGAGGGATACATGTTGGGGCTCATCCTCCTCCTGATGCTAAATTTTGTCAAATTCTTTTGTTTTTGTGTTAATAAGCATTAACATTGAATTGAGGCAAAACATAGAACCTACGAAAGAAGTTCCACGCAATATTCATGTTTCCTGTATTCCCTCAAACATGACAGTTCAGAACACGCCCGTCCAGACTGTCCAATTTCCTGGAGACTAGACAGCGAAGTCCCGGAAGACGGGGCTGGGTCATCTGTACTGGCCCAGGCGAGACCGCACCCCCCCACCGATACATACCGCAGTCCAGATAACGCGGAATATGGAATACCTGAATCAATAATCCAAACCCAATTCAGAGATGGCCTTTGTTACCCGACAACGCCAGGCTTCAGCCCAATCACTAACGACGGATCAAACAGTCGGCTGACTGAGATGAATTCTCTGAGCACTGGCTGAATCACGCTCAATCAAGCGCATCGAACAATTCCCCAAATCCTGACCGATTGGGCGTCCGATCAATACCTCCGCCCAGAGCAGCCCCGTCTCCGCCGGCAACGACGAACGCCCGTCGTCAGCGACGCTATTTGGAGCCTGAGTCACCGGCGCCGGAACCGGAGCATCGATCGTCGCCGTCGACGCCGCCGAGTCCGTTGCCAGTGGCAACAGGACGAGGCGCAGCGGCACACGTCCAAAGTGGTGAACATCATGGCACTTACAGTCTGCAGAACCCACAGATGGAAGGATATTGCACACGGTCGCAGGCCCACAAGAACAAAAAATGCAAGCAATTATTTATCACTGTCAGTGGGAAACAGGATATACATTGTCATCTCATTTTTAAACCATTTTGTGCTGCGGGTCTAAACTGAAAACAAGTCTGGCCCTGAGGAGTGAAAACGATGGTAGAAATAAAAAGAAACGTTGCAATAATTCTGGCACACCAAAACTACAACTGTGGACAATTGGAGATCAGCAGCCAACACTCGCGAAACCGCATTAGCGATCATAAAGATTCGCCAGAGGCTAAACCGATTAGCAGGATCGAATCAATTACACTAAAGGTCAGTCATGATCAAAGACCACAGTTTGCTGAGCTCATGTATGACGTCACCCAATTCAGAGGGCATGGTGCCCCGGTGTCCCCAACCCCCTGGCCCTGGTTCCACCGCCCATGAAGCATGGGACAAGTGCTTTGGTGCGGTTTATCCAGCTATTTTGTCCAGCCTTTATGACAAAAGAAACCGCAGCTAGCAGTTTCCACATGTCAGGAACATATGACAAAAATACCTATTTTGCACCACCACAATGATCCGCAGAGGGACCTCGACAGGAAACCGCACCCCACTGAGCACAAGGCGTCCTTTCGCACAAAACGGTAAACCGCAGATAACGATGAAGTCATGAGGCCGTGACACATCCGGTCAGTCGGCTGGAGGCGGTTATTACTCCGCGTCCGCCGAGGTGGGCCTCTGCGAGGGCGCCGAGGGGGGGCGGAAGCGACGTCCGCTGACCAGTCAGTCGTCAGGCCAGCCATCTGAATTCATCGGGCGTCATTTAAATTCCACACATCGCGATCAACAGCGCGGGTATTCGCGTTTGGGCACATACCCGGCAAGTTACGAAATTTAGGGGGAGGGAGATGGGAGTCCGGCCCGATTATATTTGGCCTGCAACGTTAAGTTTGATAGTAATTAACAAAAACATCGATCTAAAAAAATATGTCACAAGAGCAGGGGTGGATCTCCGGGAGAGATTTGGCCCATAGATACCTCCAAAGGACGTATTGTGCACATTTTTGCTGATTTTAGTTACTTAAAAGCGTTTATTTGGAATTCTTCCTTGTTTGGCCATCTAAACATTTCGTTAGGATCCACCCACAAGCATCAGGGAGGGAATCATTTTATATTTTCCAAGGGTTCCAGAAGATCGGAAATGCTGAAACACTATTTAAAAAACCAATCGTTCAATTTTCTGTCAATTGTATAACCTTGTTGCATGTATCATCCGATTGCACTTCCAAAAATATTTTTGATGTGGAAAATGTGTATGTCCCATGATCAATGCCGTAATCAAGCCTAATCATTCAAATTAAAGCTGCGGAGATAAGAAAAATAGATACTTGCATTTACTGGAGATATTCGCGTTCGTCCTTCGCTATTACTTGGTACGGCATTTTCTTCCCGCTCGAATTTTCAGAATTTGTCATAAGTGTGGAAGAGGAGGGAACTGGCTACTTCAGTGACTTAGTTCAGTGACCAATATTTTAAAATCTAATCAACTTTGATCAATCAATTTTAAGTTTCAAGCATAACTTTTGCGGCTGAATTTATGCAAGAAGAGCTAGTAAAGAACAATAAAATGACCTGGAGCCTGTAGCCCTTTACGGCTTGGGACTGTTTTCGTGCCCACCAGCGACGCCTGGGAAAACGGGGTGGAGCCTTTGATCGGACCCCCAGGCGGTGAAGGATTTACACCCGGAAGCGATTCAACTGTTTAGGACAGCTTCATCCGAGCCTAGGGGCACGATGAGGTTGAAATAATCGCACACAATAGGCCAACAACTGACAATGAAGGATCACTAGTGCCTCAGGGTTCAAACCACGACCCAGTGACCCACAGCGAAACAATGAACCGAGTGCCAAAACAACCTATTTTCTTTGCAAGGCATCAGACAACAACAGAAGCGAGCCCATCCAGCAGTTCTGTCAGATCAGCTTTTGAATCCTCTGTCAAGAGCCTATCAGACAGTCCACTCAAAACACTGTTGTCATGTAACAAGTCCGGGACGTTAATCCAATGACTCGTGCACAAACACTATCAACCGGCAGTCTGGTGGCGAGTGCCAGCTTCCAACAAAGGACGGACGTCAAAATCCTCAGACAAACAACAGCTCTAAGAACAAAGCAATACCGTGTCTAAACTGGGCAGCTTTCAACTTAATTTATACAAGAACTATATTTCAACCACAATATTTCGTGGCGCTACAATCACAAAATCACAAGTTAGGCACGCGCATGTGTAAAAAGTTTCTGAAAGGTCATAGCACAACCATAAACCGCATGCACACAATTGAATTTAGTTTCCCTACACCAATGCTCGAAATTCTTGGAATTGTGCTCCGGTTGGAGAAACAAAACTGCAATCCCCAGGTCATTGCATCTCTAGCAAAGAAATGGAGCAGGGCAATGGTGGGAGGGGGAGGGAGTCAGCTGGTAACGCGCTCGCCGACGCCCTCCGTGGAGGTTGATGCACTTTATTTCAATTGGAGGTAATCATCCGTTTAGCGGCGGCGAGCCGCCAGCGCCCCTCGCGCGGCTCGGAGCACGGCCACAGTGGGCGGCGGCCTGTGTTGGCGGCCCAAGCTGAGAGAAACACCGCCAGCCACCGAGCGTTTCACAGAATTCATCAGCTCCGCACACAGGCACGCTGATGAATCGAGATCCCGCCCGCACCATGCGCGACGGGCTTCCGCTGTCCTGGCGGTTATCAACCCCTTCATCGCAGACAGTTGGCATTCGGATCAATGATCCAATCAGCTTAGCTTCTATCGCTGATGAGATCACCGTGATCCATCACCAGCCAAGCCACATCTTCAGTACCATCGCGCTTCAAAACAACTCCTCCCTCGCCCCGTGCCACAAGCAATGCTCACATTACGACAGGCCTTTTCAAGCGGTCGGGGCCAAACCTACTGGAATAGCTTGGCTTTATCGATCGGCTACATGGCGGAGAAGCCACCCAAGACTGGGTCAATCCCTGCAGGCACAGCCCGCTTCAACAGGTAGCCGCGGTCTCGCCAGCTGAGCGGAATTTCAACAGAGCTGGCCGACCCTCCGCTCCACTCCGGGCGTCCACGCCGATCAATAGCACGCTGGTTCTAAGGCGTCGCGTCGGCGCGGGCGTGGCCGCCGCTTCAACGTCGCGTCGCCGGCGGCGGCGGCGACGGAAGCGAGGCGCGCGCCGCCGACGCCGCCGGCAGTATTGATTTCGAGCTTCAACGGCGGCGGCGGCGGCGTGGGCGGCCACTGGGTCCGGTGGTGATGGCAATTGCCTGGAGTCGGTGCCAAGTTTCCCGAACATGCTCACTGTTCACACATTACAAGTTCTGAAAGAATGAGCAGAGCAATTTGCAAAGTTGGATCTAATCCAGGTGACTTCCAGAGGCGAAACGAGAAAAATCCACTTGTCATTTGCCGAATTACGCGTCTCCGGCGGGCATCGCACCACTGCCGCAGGGCAGACACGGTTTTCGAGACGAGGCGGGTGCCGTTTGGTGCGGTGGAGCACGGTTCTGCATCTGGGTCAATGATCGAGCTCCGCCCGCGGGCCGACGCCTCGGGGTAAAATGAGGTCACGCTCCCCCTCAGTGTGAGCACCGTCCCCCACCACCGGCCCGCATAAAGGGTTCGGTGGAAGTGTTGCATCTACAGGGACATTTATCGTTATCGTTTCCCAAATATTGGCCGACGTTGAGCGATGACAAGTAAAACAAAGTTAAGACAATGCATGTGATGCACCGACAGCTAACACAACAGTTATAAAATAAGTTCCCCAGTAAAATTATGCTTCAGATACCCCGTAGGCCGAGCGGGCTTACAAAGCAATCACAATAACAGCAAAAAGTAATGGGTACGCATAAGATTTCCGGAAATTGTGTTGCTTACACAGCTTCCCATGTTGCTGGCTCCACGGAAGAATGCTTCATTTCGTCGCTCAAGACAATGGTGTAATTAGGGGCGTAGCCAAGGGGGGCGGCAGGGACAGCCGCCCCTCCCTGAGGGCCCGAAAAGCCCCCTGAGGACACGATTCTGTAACAAGCACGGCCATTTTTACCCATCAGGGCCCTTTTGGCGCTGTCACAGGGGCCCTTTTCGGGGCGCCGCCCCCCAGCGAAATCCTGGCTACGCCCCTGGTTGTAATGAAGTTTGTATGAACCTACCAAAGTCTGCAAATTTTTGCAGTCACGCATCGAATTCATGAGTCATATCTCCTCAAATTAGAACACGAGTTACGAGTATTTTTGGGTGGCTGGCCCCCACCGCTTCAGCCAAAGGTGCCAAACATGTTCATATTGTTGACTATAAATTGGTCCACATGTGTAACTAGTCACTCCCTTACAGCAAAAAGTGCCAGGCTTGAATAAATATTATTAACAGGACATCACAAAGGGCAAAAATGCAAGAAACACTGCAAGTCAATATTATGAATAATAGTATAGTGCCTAAATGTTCAAGGGAAACAAATAATATAAGCGAGGATTCTTGATTGAAAAACTAAGTAATTATTTAGAATAAAAAGAGGTAGAACGCTTTATGGGCGAATACCCAAGCATGTATAAGGAACATTGAATCATTACTTGAACGCTCAACAGCGAGCTGAACGAAATGTCGTTTCCATGGCAACAGGTAGCGGAACCGAGTGGCATGCCCTCGGGGCGGATCCGTCTGGCCCCACCGCCGATGCATCACGGCAGTCGGTCGTGACAGACGAATACCGTGACGTCATTGGACGTGATCGAGCACCCTTGATTGACCTTGTTAGCCAGCGGCACAACGGGGCCGCATCATGGCCAGCTAACGGGTCACAGGGGTAACTGGGCAACGGGGCCAGCCGGGTCCACGCCAATCACAGAAGCGTCGTCACAGAGCCGCTGTGTGAGACGGTCCGTTCAGGACCGCCTCTCTGCCTCGTGAAGGCTGACCTGGCTAGACAGGAAGACAATGCCCACATCAAAGCCCTTTGTTCCGACTCCTCATGGCAGCAGTATTACGTTACGCTGGGATGTAATGGCTAAATGGACGGTGTGTACCTATATTGAAATAAGGACTGTAGTATGCTCAGGCTAACCAATAATGTGTATTGAAGATTGTCCTCACAGCAATGTGGGACAATAATCACCAAAAATAGCATTTGCGCCCGTCCTCGAAACTCTGAAGGCGCCTTAACTTATACCGTCAGTATAACTTGTAAACTTGCATCGGTAGAGCCAGGTCCTGAAAAATTAGTTCGCCCCAGAAGGGACAGTTGAAATAGAGACCACCTAAAAAAAACAAATAAAAGTGGGGGACTTGAAGAGCCCCGGCTCAATGTCACCCTGGATCCGCCGCTGACCATCGACCCGCCACTGTTTAAACTCAGCCGGACACCGCTAAGTAATTGGCGCGACCATTTATCGCGCCGCCCCGACAACAGAGCCCGGTCGCGGTGGTGCCGCCTGCCAATCGGCCAGACACAGAACACGCAGCCGCAGCTAATTACCAGGCGGCGTCGGCGCCGACGCCATCGACCGTCGGCACCGACGCCAGTCGATCGTCGTCGACGACGCGGCACGTGACGCCGGTGCAGGCCGTGGGACGACGCGCACGCCTCAGTCTGGAGGGGGACCAGAACACTGATCACATCGTTTTTCGATTGGACAGTTAGGATAAGGGTCGACCGAGCCGACATGCGATGGATGGTGGGGAGGGGGTTAAAGGATACTGGTGGAGGCTGGTGGTGGCGCTGTTCAGATTGCTTCCCCACTGCTCACGAGTTGTCGATCGCGTGATTATTAATTCCGTCCAGTGTTGGCGTTCCGGCTGGGGGAGCCAGCCGATAGACGCACGTGGAGGAAGGGGAGGGGCGGAGCTAGCGATCGGAGCAGCAACTACACCATTTCCACATTAGTGGACGGAAACTGGACAATAACACTTCCCCGTGATATATTAATCTAAGTGGAAGAGTAGAGTCATTACCTCTGGCATGTAGTGTAACTATCGGGCGTTACAAATGACTAGCCTGTGCTAGTCCGGTGTCATAACAATAGAGGGGTAGACGCAGATGACGCTCTGAACTTAACCAATCATCTCTCAGGCTTTTTGCGAACCGGTATCAACCTAGTGGAACACAGTATATATATATATATATATATATATATATATTATATATATATATATATATATTATATAAACTCAAGAATATCAACATGCAGCCCAAAGTATGTTTCCATATAAACTGGGAACCATTATCCTCAGTCCATTCCATTCGTTCCCCGTAATTTTGGCTTGTCTCCATTGGGAACCACTGTCCTAGTACAATATAGAACCGTATATATATATTCTTCGTTCGGTAAAGGCTTTTGGTCCTTCGCTGAAGAAGGTTTATGGTCCTCTACTTGGGTTTACTTGGTCGACTGGGAAAACAACAGTGTTCACTAAAAGAACAGGTTTGCCCATTCTCCTGTCGAAATGTACTACTTGGAGCCCTCACAGTTCCCTCTCTCCTCCTTGGTACCCCGTGAAAACTCCAGAAACATGCACTTTTAACGACACAAATTCAGAGACTGGAAAATTTTACCATTGGCACTATAAAGCCCTGTTCCGATCTAGCGTTTGCTAGTTTTTTTAACATTAAAATGTATTCGTCCCGACTCACCACTCCCCTTTCATATATTTAACAAATACCGCCAGTGTTCTCAGCATAAATGCAATACGTGGTACATCCAGTAAGTGCCGAAGGGGGCGTCGCAGTCAGCCATTACCGACCAGAGATTTCGATCAAATCTTATGATCCAAGTGCATTGGTGTAATTTGAAGTCGTTGATAATTTAATCGATTTCCTAAATTTAGCAGAGATTGGTGTCCGTATATAAGGAAATAAACGCAAAGGAAATATTTGCACCCACTCGCTGAGTTACAGTCAACACAAGAATATTAGAAGTTAGTTTGCAGAGATTTGTCACATGCATGCCAACTATTCATCTCTTACATCAAAATTACACTGAAATTAGACAATATTTCAAAGTAGAGCGTTATCATCATGCCCGGTGATAACGCCATTCCATGTCATATTTCGGTGTAATTGCAATTTAAATAATGCATAGTTTTCTATGCGTGCAGTCAACATCTTCAACTTCATTTTAATCAAAATGGCCTTCCCACAAGCAATCCTAACAGTAAGAACCAACTACATAAAGTTGAAGCTTTGCACAGGCTATTTTATAACTGAAAAAATGAGAATAGTGTTTGAAATACGTACAGATAATCACCTCAACGTGCTTATAAGACCCGGTTTACTTCCATAATTGTATAACTTTATTTTGAACGACTTCATTGCAATTTTAGTACTGGATTCCCTTTACAGGGCTGAGACATGTTTTCCATCAGGCTTTCAATATCTTATTCACTCAGAAAAATGAGCATCCAACAAACTATAAATAGCGTAACCTTACATTATGTTCATTGAAAACAGGTTTGATATGGTTCAGCAAATCCGAAACGAAAAATTTCACTAAACAATAAAGAAATATCCACAGTCTAATACTTCAAACAATTTTAAGTTTCTAACCGGATGTGCAGCAACATCCGGCAGCGCTGATTTAAGTAACACCCAATCACAGGCCCTCCTGACGACAAATCAATTGACTTCAGTTAGGCTGATCCAGCCCAATTGGGAGCGAGACTGGAGCGGATATCGAAACTGCAGAGGCAGCCAGAGCTAGCGCCCCGACAAGCCTCAGCGCCAGTATCCCACAACCATTTGAAAAATAAACGGATATGGAGTTAACAGTGGACGCCGGAATAACATAAAACGATAGCAGCAGCTATTCTCACGAGGGCAAGTGCCCAAACCCTTGCCGAAGTAAACGCAATATGAAGCATCGGTTCAATAGTGTAGTTATTTAGTTACATAGTTTCGGATGCTGAACGGGACAAAGTAACCGGCTAAGACTAATTAATTTAATAGTGGCAGCTGTGGTTATCATGTTCGCATATCTGTCAAGAAATACTAGTCTTTAAGAATTAGCGGAACACCTATTGCTGCAACCATCTGTCGTCCCCACTCCCATTCCACTCCAAACCGATTTCGGAAATAAGGCTACATCTCGCTCAGGGAATTCACTAGGCATCGAACCAGAGTAGACAACACAGAAAGTCTGTATACTGATCATTACACTACTGCACTCCCAGGAGCGGTACCCCCAGCATCACCAGCATCCTCTCATCATCATGACCGTCCCAGAGGCCATCAGGAGTATCATATTTCTAGCGCAAATTTCGCTAGAAAGACGGGACAGCAAATCTAAACATCAAGCCAGCAACACAAAAATATGCTGCAAAACCTCATCCTTCGGTGGGGTACCAGCAGAGCAATTTTCCCGTCCAGAGCTTGTACACGTATTACTGGTGAGGTCAAGTTTATCTGCAGCTCCCTCGGGAGCTAGACGAGTGTCTGGAACCGGTCAGAGGCGCCCGACAGCAATGCATCACCTCCTGCATACCTACTGCCTCGCCAGCCCACAGACACGTTTTTGCAGCTCGGTACGTTGGGTATGATAGGTAACAGGCTGCTGAGAGCGTAACATAACTCACACAGATGGCTAAAGTATACCTTCATCCTTACTTACCACTGATAATCAAAGCAACCTACGTCAACCAGTTTCGCAAACTGGAAAGTACAGCCCAGGGCAATGGCGGATACAAAAGGCGGGATAGGGGCTCAAGCCACCCTTCCCAAAATTTCAGTGCCTATACTTGCATAACATGCAAGTATAGGCACTTCATGTCAGTGCCTTAATGCATAACCAAAGGCTGTTCCGAGGTAATGACGGGGAGGCTCGAGCCTTCTATCCTCTCCCCTATCCAATGTGGTTCTGGATCAGTCACTGGCCCAGGGCATGGTGGAATCACATTTTCCTATTCCCAGCATAGCATGCCAGACCCCCCCCACACCAGCCACAGGCGGAAGATGGATGATCCAGGCACCATTCCTCCCGCCAGGGGACCACAAATCTCCGCCCAGACTTGGACAATGCGGAGGAATTCCTCGGCCCGGCCCTGAACGCTGCGAAAAAAACTGCCAGAACCGCAGCATGGGGAGCGAATATAGGAGCTCTTGCGAAGCTGAACGGAAAGGACTGATGTACTGTGGACCCAAAACCAGCTCAAGGATCCTGTCTAGATGTTCCGAAAGAAGTCAAGCTCTCGAACGGAGAAGAAAATGTTTCACACGTAAAACCAGTGAAAATGGTGCAGCTGAATTGTAAGCAAAAAGGGCCGCTAACGAGGGTCGCCAATGCGCGTTAACAACGACATGTTTTATACAAAATATTGAACATTGTTATGTTATGTCACATACGAATGCACACCAAATGCAAACAAGAACGTAGCAAAACAAGGCTGTCAAATTAAGGATGATTGTACGGCCTAATGAACCGGATGGCACATTTAAAATTTCTAAACTACTTTCTGTTTTACATTCGCCACAAGTTTCAATACTACCAAAAGTTCACACCATTCTACAGAACCGCCGAATTATGCTAAAATGGGCCCTCTAAGCTAAATGTGCCACGCTCACATACTCGCGAGCACTACATATATATTCATCACACTTTTATTATCGCCGATGACGTGCCATTTCCACCGCAGGCACGATCATTCCAGCACAGGACACCACACAATGGATGGTAGAAAAGCTACCAAGGTCGTGGCCCGGTCACCACATCCGTGCACCAGATTGTGTGATGACGTAGGCACCATGTCCGGCCGCTGGGTCCGGGCTTCTACCGTCAACCGAGCTGCATTCCTATGGCTGCAATGGACAGCGCCAGACAGGTATCCAACAAGGCCAAACATGGCACAGAAAAGCGGTTGATGCGATGGTGACGTCACTGCCCGAGCGGTGTTTACACTTTTGTGATAGTGGATCGATTGATGGTGGCGCAACAGCAAGCTGGATCGTAGCTCACAAGAAAAATGAGGGAAGTTAAGCTTCAAACAGCAATACCATGCTGCTGTGGAAAGCTGCATCAGGAATTTGTATTCCAAGTCCACGAAATCAAAGGGAACGCGGCAGTTATATGGGAGGATTTGAACTAAGTTAGCCCATGGGAAGAGTACAAAAACAAATCAAACAAATACAAAAGAAAATAAAAATACTTCAGACTTATTGCATCCCCATATCATTTTGTTTAGAAATGAACATTTTCAGAGCCGAGTTCAGCGCCGCGCGGCCCCATGCCG
Organism: Lepas anatifera; assembly: GCA_034440635.1. Classification (NCBI taxonomy): domain Eukaryota; kingdom Metazoa; phylum Arthropoda; class Thecostraca; family Lepadidae; genus Lepas; species Lepas anatifera. Next base: position 77,878 of record JAOTON010001123.1, read on the forward strand.
GGGATAATATCGGCACGAAACCACGCCTCGAAATGGGAAGGAGCACAGGGACGGACAATGGCACCGAGAAATCGCTTAAAACTCCGTAAACGGAGGGTTTCGGGCTAAATGAAACATTAAGCTAGACTTCCGGTACACTCTACAAGACTGATATTGACTCTAGCAGGCCAAGATTGTTCCAAACTCCTGCGGAGTGGAACCAGACTTGTTGAGTTGCAACTCAATGTTAGGCAATTCAGAGAAAACTCAATTTTGCTTGAGTCAGAGTTGAGTCTACTCACTTCTGAATTTTGGTTGAATCATACGTTTCAATTGCAACACCAGATGCGTTGAGTCAGTATGAGATTCAGTCTCAAAGTCATGAGTCGAAGTTGAGTCAACTCAGTATCTAATTTGTTTGACATATTTTCTAGAGAAAGGCTAACTTAAAACAAATCTGCAGTATAATTTACTTCCGGAACCAGTCAAAACCAACACGGGGCTTTATATTGTTATTTTGCTACTATCAATAAGGTAAAGTTTTTTATTCATACTACTCCACACCACACAACACTTGTGAGTAAGGGATAATTACAAGAAGGGTAGGCTAGCATTTCCATTACTCGTACTTGTAGGTGCTGCAAACATATCTTAACAGAATGAGGCTGAATATTGACGAAGCTTGCATTTTGGGTGGTTTTATATGTATCGTTAAGTCACTCTAGTTTCCAGGAAAAAGATAAGAAGAAGAGGGGCAAATATTGCAATGATGAAAAAAGTAACTCGCGGCAGAAGCGTCACCGCCATGTTGTCCTCATAGCCACAAGCCCAAGGGAGAATAATTGAATGCAATTTTAGAAGGCCCTCCGCTGGACTCGGTTTGTTCGGGATTATTTTCTAAACAGGTCAAGGATGCTCACCCGACGGCGTGCATGGCGCGAGAGGCCCCGCTAACGACAGAGGTACCAGCATCGTCATCGAAACATACTCTGCGTGTCTCGCAGGCCCCTGACATGGATGGAAGGTCCCCTGACCGACGTTTTTTTTAGGCCAGCCACAAAAAGTGATGTTTTCAGTAAGTCAAGAATATGCTCCTGAATAGGCTACGGAAGTTCTGCCAAGTTAAAACCGCTGGTTTTACATATCTGTCATAATCTTTTAAATATTCAACTGGGCAACGGGAGGGCAGAAGTGTTTCTAGGTATATCCACCCAAGGCTAAACATATATTATTGACCCTATCCGTGAACTGGTGTTTGGTTTGTTTTCCCATAAGTTGCAGTACCTTCAGATTATAGCCATGCCATTATCTGGCCAGAAGGTTATAAGTTACGCATTCTTATTTATTTAGAAGCTCTTAATATCTGAATTTTGGCAGATGCTCATTTCGGTCAGTGAAAAAATTGTAAAAGCCACAGTTCAGGATCCATAAATTCGATTTCAATGAGTATAATCATTTTGATTTGACCCCATATTACTAAAATACTACAACCTGAAAGCCGCGGAAGGTGGATCATTGCAACAACCGCCTCAACATATAATCATGCGCTACAAGATGGCACGAACCCTAATGATAAAATACCCACCCGTAAAGGAAAACATTTGATAATCCTGCCTAAAAAACATGCTATGAAGCAAATCCCAGTAACGCCAAGACAAAATCCGGATGGCCACAACTATCAGCCCCGCGCGGCGTTCATAAGAGGATCACCCGGCGGCACCGGTGGCTGGCGGCAGCTCCAGGTTCATTGACCCTTCACCGCCGCCGCCTGCCGGGTAGACCGTCCCGGCGGCCGCCCGCACCGCCCCAGGCGGTGTTGTCGCCGCAACGAACAAACGGCAGCGATTGGTTGAGAGGTCGGGAGGTGGCGGCGCGTCATGCCCGTTTGTCCCACTGTCAAACGGTCGTGACTTCCAGCTGCAGATGACAGATCCTGTGTAGCGGTTTTTGTTCCGCTCCGGCCAGCTCTCACGTCAGTGGGAGTGTTGGAGCGGCAGCGCCGCCAGACCCGCTCAAGTGTCTGGTGCTGAAGTGCCGAGACGACTGCTGACGGCGCAGAACGGCGCATCGAGCCCGAGATCATCGGCTGCACGACTACTTGACAGACGCGCCATAAGAGTAAAACAGTGTTTTCCTTATTAATTGATGAATATCACTTGATATCGCCTTGCGGCAAAAAAATTCCCGACCTCGACAGAATTGAAATATCGCTGAATCATATATAGGACTGAAATAAATCTCACGCCTTCTACCGGATATGCGGAACAGACCTTGAGCAAAAATGCACTGAAAGGATCACCTTGGCAGGAGGTAACTAACCGGAATCGAGTCACGAGGTCAACAATGCAAATGTTCTTATGCATCCAGCCTTGCTATTCCTCCTGTTCCAACTTGTAATGCCAACAGCACTTTACAGAAACAATAGGAAGTCTAGAGAGTGGAACGAACCGTACTTTTTAGGGACTTATTTCAAGCACTTCTCTGAAAAGTGTCACGGTATTACAAAGAGGTCCATTCTGGTGCCGACAGCACTTACGCAAGGCCACTGTCTGGAACGGAACGCCCAGTTCCCAGCGCAGTTAGTCAGAGGCAAATCTGCAACCTTCCCACGCTAGGGTGGTGGTCGCCAATCTTTCGACAGCGGCGACTTCGGCGGGAATAATCTATCTGGAAATAGTTGACAAGTTCCAGGGGCTCCGGTACTTAAATATTAATATTATCTCTGTAGTCAATTTTGTGTTCTTATCCAACTGACAGGAGGCAAAGAACTGAAGACGTTTAGTGTCAGATGCACTGAAGATGATTTGTATAATTTACGTTTCTGCTGAGCGAAAAGGGATGATTGGCTACGCAATGGGACAAGCTGATCCGCTTTACAAAAAATTATGCTTAGTTAAATGCGAAGCCGAGTGCTACAAACCGAATTAGCCGGCGACAAAATCCACATTAGATTCCACGTGAAAGTTTCTGGCACAACATTTGAAGACCACAAGTCATTGCGTATTAATGCGTTGCCTCTCCCATCCCCTTATCCAGCAGCGTTGTAAAACACGTGGTTAGAAATTCCGACGGGGCATTGGCCGGTGGTCCTGCGCGACATTGCCGAGTGCAGAGCTAGTCCCATTTGTCACGTCTCGACTGCGCTGGAGCAGGCGACTGCACCCAGCTGAAAACACACAGATGACCCCCCGGCGCACTGCAGCCTTGTGAGAAATGGCTGAACCGAAGCTCGCCCCCGCACAATCGCTTAACGTTTTCGAATCAATTGACAGTACAAAACCGCAGTCTGGAACATAAGTATACTCGCAAGTGTTTTGGATTTGAATGTCTTTATATTTGCACGGTTAAAACACAAATGTTTTTGTGAAACACGCTATTCGCAGTCCACTGCAGGCGGGCTGCGCTCTTCGATAAAGCTGGGAAGTATGTATCAGCAGTGCCGAGCCGCATACAAACTGCCGCATGCGACAACATAATGCATACATAAGCAGGATGTCTAGGCCGGAAGCCAACGCCTGTGGTGTAACCAGGAGCTGAGCCCAGTGCAAATTTAAACAGGAGCTACACTCGGAAAGAGTTTACTCACCATCTGCACCCTCCAGTTTTACGACTATGCGCTTGGGATTCCCGAATCGTAAAGTCTGGGCTTGATGGAGGTCTAAAAAGATGGTCAAATTATAAAGACAGGTTGAAACACAGGGAATATCATCCTCACTCCTGAATATTTTGCCAAGAATATTTATATCAATCAGGGATGCGTTTCCAAAAAACCCACTAATGCTACCACAGGATGACTACGTTGTCACATCATTATGCAATGTCACCTTATTGAGTTAATTATATCCCAATAAGAAAATAAATTTTGCTTCACCTTGGGCTAGCCATTCAAAATGACGATCCAATGCATAACATGTATGCTTGCAATAAACATGAGTAAGGATTCGGTGAGAGCACCGGGTCAGGCCACTGCTCTGACCGCGGGCGGCGGCCTTCCGGGAGGTATTCTCGACACCTGGGTGTTGTTTCAGTGTCCATCACATGTCTCCACTTGCGGGCGGGCACCAGTCAAGCGGAGGGCGCGTGGGCTCTCACTGACGCACCCCTCACGTCCTCCCCACCCGTCATCTGGCCCAGAGGGTGGGGTGGCACCACAGCACCTGGGCGGTGTGTTTCACTCGCCCAGGGAACGACACTTTCATGCGACAAAAAAACGACGCAGTTGTTGCGATACTCGCGATATGACGTCGCCGTCAGCCTGTCACATCTGTCTGCCCGAAAGTATCACGGCAGAATGTGAAGGCAAGCCCCTCGTTTCATCCGTTCCCCACTCTCTCCCCATCGGAAGAGGGAGGCCGGTATCACGTTACTGCACAAAAGAAATCCCTACTCCCAGCAGCCGCTGTGACCCGCCTTGTTTTGCAGTGCTTCGTTACGTTTCAGGAAGACATACGAATGACACCGCCCATGACAGTAGCAACAGCCACGGCGTTCTCTGGCTTCCTATACTGCTTGTTTGTTGTGACGGCTCTGTGGCGTGGGGGATCGCGGCGCCGTGGCGTCGTCGACGTAGACATTCTGGCATACGTGAAATACTAGAGTCTCACATGAGAAGGGCAGCAAAATGATATGTCGACAAATGAAGTCACTTATTTCCGGACGTAGCCTGCCCTTGTTTCCAGATACACGCCAATGCTAAAGCACTCTGTATACCACGATATATTAAGGGTTTTGTACTTACACAGGTGTATTCCATTACCCTCGTCATGCCTTCATCACCCGCATGGAGCACCGTTCCGCTGCTAAACATATTTGCTCTCGCCAGGTGCTAATGAGCTCGGCTTACCTGGAAAACACAACACACTATTGTTAGTAACAAGCCTTTTGTTGATTTGAGTGTCCATCCACGGAACATTGCCCAGGCCTGCAGACGGCGACCTTGGCAGCCTGCACGGTCTTACCGCGAGGATCACGACAGACCAACGACCAGCGCATCACACGCGACTGGGGGCCGGCACCGACCGGCACGCTCTTCTGCTGGCTTAGGGTCATCGCCAGGATCAATGCAGTGCAACTATAGGCACTGCTGACCAGCCTTCGTTGTTATTGAACACATGGGAGCTAGAAATCAAGACAAATGCGACGGTTTTATGCTAAAGCACGCATATATTAAAAATCTAAGGTGTCCTTATGTTTTCTCTCCGATTGGAGGTTGAAATAGTACGGGATATTCTCCCTCACTTTGCGTCTCCATTGCTTCTCTTTGAATGTTTTATCACAGATAGGTTGCAGGATTCTTAATGCGCAATATATACAGAAAAAACATGTTTTCTTCAGAATCTTACTTATATATAACTAGATCCATTGTGTTTTAAGTCTAATTTTCTACAAATTTGTTTGTACAAAGTGCAAAAAAATGCAGCTGGGAAAATAACTATGCGACAAAACGTGGAGAGGGGGTAAATAGTTAACTTTTCCAGAGTGGGGGAGGGGGTGCCGGCGCCTGGACCACTAGTCGAGACGCCACGCCTTTATTATGATCACAAATATAAAACAATCTATAAATTTTCTATGCTGTTTGATGGAGAAGAAAGAACATGTCACAGACCTGCTATCTCTCATAATGATTCATTATCTCTGCATTAATCGAAGACCTCCTGCGTAAGTAAGCATATCCTAGCGATTAGAATCACCAATGACCACTCCATCTTTAGCATAGATGAGCGATGACCCACCCATTAGCAACAGTCCCATCGTCACCATTACGTCAGTTACAGGTGCGTCTGCCATATCTCAGCCGCCGTCCGTCGCGTATCTCAGCGTGCGTCGTCACCGGCCGTGTCGGCGACGCCGGCGCGCCATGTCTCCGCGTCGCGCGCCGTCGCCGCCGCTGATGGCAGGTTATTTACCTATCCGCTCCACGGGCCGCGCCGCGGCCGACGCCGTACAAATGAGATTTACAGGTCGCCGCTGCCGCTGCCTCGGAAAACACCTGTCGACGCGCCGCAGCTCGCGACGGCGGCGACGCGGCGACGCCGTGACGGCACGCTCGCCACGTGCGGGGTTCAACAAGGTGACGCGGCAAGGTAACGTCGCAAAATCTGAGTCATTGTTGCAATGGTTGCACGGCTCGCCACTGAGTGAGCCAAAGTCTAAGGGTATCTATACATATCTCCAATAGATGATGCGTTGATATCTAGTTGTCAGTCAGGAGCTCAAAAATAATTTGATCAGTCATGATTGTTTTGTGAAGTGGAGCAGCGCATCATCTGTTAAACCGTACGAGGCAGACCAATAAACAGGTAGCTAACAGCTGTGCGCTGGCGCTTTGGTGGGCCATCTCTGGTTTCGTCAGCTGTGGACCAAATGTTCACCGAACTGAAATATGAAATACCTTCACACAGCCGGCGTGGTAAGCGTACCCGAGACAGGGGGCTATTAGACGGGAAAGCGTTCCGGACCGCCACCATAGAGGGCCGGTCAAGAAGACTGATTTACCCATATTGGAAACTCACGTGCCATCAAATGCTAGCGAAGCACGCGATTACCAATTTGAAGGCAGTGGACAAGTAGGTCCGGCCGTGGACAAAAATGTGTATTTACGTAACATGACCTTGGTTCAAGCGAGTAGGCTTGTGTGAAACTGCTTTCTCTCATTGCAAAAACTGCCCGACAGCAAATAATATTATTTAGCGGAAAGTTGTGGTTTTCAGCTAGGCTTACTTTCTTGGGGTGTTAGTTTACTCGTCTCCAAACTAGGATAAGCACACACATTCATGCCATCTTGAGACAGGCTGGAAAAGCCGTCCCCACCTTATATTTGGATATAAAACACTAGCAATTCCTAGTACGCTAAGACTGTCTTACTATAAATAAACAGAAGCAAGCGCTTCTCCTGAGTCTAGTGAAACTAAGCCGCGTCCCACGCTGTCCACTCTCTGCCGCGCCACCAGACCTGGACCGGGCACGTTTATGGCCCAAACTGCTGCCGCTGTCATACACAACCGGCTATCCAAGCCACCGATGTGCAGATTTCAGTCCTGGGGCGACGGAGCGTGACAGTGCGGACACACATGCGCCACCCAATTCGGGGAATCCAATCATTCGTCGTTAGCACATCAAACAATCCAGGCAACGTAGTAACTGTTACATTCCACCGCGCGGATAGCATTCTTCAGTGGCTCTTCACGGCGGAGGCGGCTGTACGCGGGCGCGGCGCCGGCTGTTGCGTATGGTGGCGCCGCCGCCGCCGCCGACGGACCGTTGTTCCGGAGTTCTCAGGCTGGCAGTGCCGGCGACGACGCGACGATTCCCCTGAGAGCGGCGATTATTGTGCCGGCCCGGCTCCCACGACGCGCGCGGCCGGCGCGGCGGCCAGCCGCGGAGGGCCGGCCGGAGAGAGCGCTCCAGAGCGGCGCCAGGGCTGGAGATGGTCCACCCAGTCACGACTTTTGTCGCCAGGCTCTAAACTCGGCTGATAAATTGGAGCTGGCAGAAAAATGGACCAGAATGCACGGAGAGTCGAGGGTATAAATGTAGGTTGTAGGTTGCCAGCTCCAAATCACAGATAGTTCTATGAAGAATACGAAAGAACGGAGCTTCCTGACTGGCTCACTGACACTTACGGAGAAAGAGTATGACCATAGCTGTCGTAAGACATTGCACATTAGTACCGTAAATCATTTTTTGCTGGTCAAGAATCCAGGTTCCTTCATTTTTTCCATGGATTAATGGAAAAATGTACAATCATCTAGACAAATTAATCACAAAATACCTGATTCATAAAACCAATCTTTCTAGTCAATACACTAATATCAACTAGAAAAATACATGAAGCCGACAAAAACCTGGTCTCATTCCCAAATCATACCTAAACACATCCCCCGCCTCTTTTCCAAATCTACTGACGAGGAGCACAAGGAGAAAATCCCCCGCTTCTCCCCGTGCTGGGTACCTCCTCAGCTGAACAAGGGTTCCGTCTGGGTACCTCCCCAGCTGAGGAAGAGTGACTCAGACTCACCATCCCGCTGCGTCGCTGCATGCCATTACCATACTACCTGGTCCCGTTACCGCGCCGGCGACCTTCCACGTGGCATGGGCTCTCCGCCTCGGCACCGATCTCGGACAAACAGCTGCATTAACAGTGCAGACAGAAGTACGCGTGTATGTGTTAAGGCTGCGACTAATTTATCCAACCAGAATGACCTGGAAACATTTGTATTGGTGACCACATTAAGTAATTATTCGCATTGCTGTTTAAGTTATAAGATCAAAGGGGAAAATATCAATAATTATATAACTACGTCTCAAGCGCACATCAGCGAGACATTGCTCTACCGAATATAATTATTTTTGGGGCATATCGACGCACCAACAGCAATGGTCATATGGCGTCTCCAAATTTTGCCCCGTTGGAAGGGTATCTGAGAGCTAGATTGCTGCCTGCTCTAGTAATTTGCTCTTCGGGAGTTTTAGCTTGTAAACTATTTACAGGAAAAACCCAGGCACCACAGTCTCCCACCCAAAGATTTGTACAGCCTATAATTCTCCTTCAGATTTGCACACAGCTCACAGCATGCTCTGAAATAACATTCCTGCAGATTTGGCCCCTCCATAATCCAGCCGATCCGGAGTCCACCTGGGTGGATCCGGGCACTACGCCTGCACGAGCCCGGTCCACCAGCTGCAAGGGCAGCCGCCGCAGGGCGTGGCATCCGCGCTGTGTAGCAGGGGCGGACGGTCGCCCTGGCAACGCGCAGCAAACAGGCCGCCGAATCAACCACCGCTGACTCACCAGCGACTGGGGACGAGGGGGTCTGGTGGGGAAATGACCGCCTCCCCGGCAGAGCCAGTGACAGCCGGGAACTTCCCCTGCAGCGCACGTGGGTCACGCACGGTGCAAAATAGAGGTCGTGACCCTGCTCTGTCGGCACGAAACTGTATGTTCATCACACCGCAAGAACGGCATAAGGCTGCTGACATGTTACAGGCAAATTTACTTTCCAGAACTTCTTTTTCTATCCGGCAAATGTGAAAATCAGTATGTATCGCTGTTCGTGGGTCAATTTCCAAATAATGGGACTAGTCTCTGGATCAACTTGAAATAGCGAGCAACTACCAATTTTAAAAGTCACAACAAATAGCTGATGGGTATGTTTGCCGAAACAGCACGCAACAGCTTACAAGTTAATCCTATTTCTGAAGTCTATTCTCGTGCAGTACAACCGTCATATATCCTTCAGGCCTGATTATATTTGGTTAACAGGTTCTAAAATCCCCCGAGCTGCTATCCAGTCAAGCAACAGCTTTTGTGGTTGGCAACTAGACAAATGTGGCAAGCCCACGAATGCACCAATGACTTCAGCCTTCAAATAAGCACCAACAGCGAAAGGGTTCCTACAATTTCATCAAGGTCCTGGTAGCGTTTAGCCCCGTTTCGGCACAGGCCGCGTGGAATAAGCAGCAGTTTGTCATCGGCAATAGCACTCCACGGCCTTGACAACTGCGCCGGCGTGCCGCAAGAGCGGCCGAAAATGGTGCACAAACCAATAGTTTGTGTTACGACAGACTACAGCTCACTACAGCGGGCCCGGGATCTGACCGGATGTACGCGCGGACTTCGAAAACAACCGCACCCATCCGACAAGGTAGCCGGCTCGCGAGTACTCGTGCGTGGTGAAGCGGGCAGGGACAGACTGGGGGGAGGGGAGCAGGTGCGAGGCGGAGGCCAGAGGCGTCCTCCCTCCCCAAAGGAGGACTCCCACCTGTCGGGAGGCGGGCATCGGTGGCGTCCAACGATGAACAGGTCCCAGCGGGGAGGAAGGGTGAGGATGCCAGGGAGACGGTCAGCATTGTCAGCCTAGACTATTGCCAGGGCAGAAAACAGCCCTTTGTCTGGTGGTCCGGTTAGCGCCAGCGTTCACCTCACATCGCGGCCCACGGGCAGAACCCCAGTCTCTTTGTCAAGAGTTGATCCAGCTGAAGGTCATTAGAGGAGATATAGGAAATATTGATGATCACACATAGCATTAGCTTTTAGAATATCATTAGAACACTTTCCATCTCCAAAATAGGTTAACACGCGCATTGACGGGGCGGTACCGCCCCTCGGGTTTTCGGAGATAGAGAAAACGCGGCGCGTAGCGCCGCCGTACTTGGTATACCTTTTCTCATCATTTTACAACTCTGTGAAAATTTTAGGTTAGGTCATCTGGTCAGGTCACGTACAGGTCAAGTGACCCGACCTCAAAAAAGTTTAAGATAGCATAAGTCGGGGCAGGGTGAACTTATCCGATTGAAACTCATATCACATAATGGCCCCACCGAGTTCTCTAAAATATGTTCCGGTATTTTGATATCGATGACCTAAGGTCAGGTACGACGCATGACCTCTCCATTGGAAATACATGGGAAAATGGTTTTTACGGAATAACTCAGTAACGGATGGTGACAGAGCATTTATTTTAGCTGCATTAGACTCGCCTGGGCTTTGCAGTTCTAATGATATGCATTTTATATAATTTGACCCTGACCTGACCTCAGGTAGGTCAAATCCTTCATTTGACCTAGAGGTCAATTATACACCATTCGATTCGGCTTGTAAGAGGATTCTATAGTTCAGTCGTTTTGTCTATCTTTACTCGTTCAGATGTAATGCCCGAAAGACTGAATTTACATGTTATCCCTATGACAGGCATGTTTTGACCTCTCGTGACCTTAAATATGACCTGACAAAAATGGTTCAATGTTTTCGATGGAGAAGTGATGGCGCCCAACGCCGTTTACCGTTTTCCTACCTACCGCGTTCTCATCTTAGGGGGTACCCCCCCGCAATGCGTGTCGCCCCGTTAATGCTTCATTGCTTTGGAATATCCTCTGGCTTTGTTTTAACTATAGGCACTGACGATTGGGAGTGGTGTTCCTGAGCCGCCTCAGCCCCCCTCCCTTGTACCCGCCACTTCTCTTTCACATCCCTATCTGATCAGTTACTTTTACAGCAAGACACAAATTATTTTTCTCCACTTTCTCCATACCCCATCCATTTCCCTCGCGTGATTGCAAGACTATACGCTTTACAAAAGCCCTCTCTGCCATAAAAACCAGTAGCATTCATATCCAAACTTACAGGGACGAGCAAAGCTAGAAACGCATGGCTTTATATAAATTTCAGGATATATGAGAGTTCAATCATGTCAAAGGCATGTCCAAGCATGTCATGATATCTCACCGACAGCTTTGGCCAGTGCCTCCAGACACTGGCAGCGCTCAGAATTGCTAGTCACCAGACTCAGCTACGGAAAATAACGCATCGATGCTGAGAGTGGCAGAGCCACAACTAAACATGACAGATGGTGAAACAATCGGAAAGTATAAGAAAAGCGAGGAGTGTCGAAGAGAAACGTCGAGGAATCTGTACAGCGCACATGTCTTCATGGAGACTGAAAAGCCACATGACGACTTCGCCAGAAGCGAGATGCCAGGAACAGTGTCGTAAAAAGTGTAGGAGTCCCGGAAGGAGGCAGCTATCCGGTCCTGAGCGATTGAGAAAATACAGCTGCAGTAGCCTCTGGCAACCCAGTTTTCCGGGCCAGACAAAAAGATTTCCTATGAACCCGGAAATCGATGCTTGTCAGGCAATGAACCGATCCTGTCAGAACGAAACCCGTTAGCTTGACCTCTCAGGGGAACTTGAGAAAACGTCACGCGGAAGAGAGCACGACTTCTTCCGAATTGCTGACTTTACAGCACATCTTGTAAGCCTGATGTATACATAAGAAATCGCGCTCATCCCGTCGGCAGCTTCTTGGAAAATGTCTGAACCTAGATACGAACTACAATTTTGCTCAAGTTCTATCCTGATTTCAATCCTAGCGTTAGTAGAGCTGCTCCAGTGACCCGAACTCAATGACCTCAGGCGATTTCAGACAATTCACATGCGTAAGTATGTCTGCCTTGCTCGAGGCTATTTTAATGCCAGGTGACGCATACAATGCGGTGAACCGAGTCCGTTAGTGTCCGGGTCAATAAGAACGTTACTTCAAAGTAAGCCAATGGAGTGTCGACCGTCAGACATTTGATTATTCGGGTCAATGATTGGTCAGAACGGTGCTGCTAAGAACACTCGTACAGCAGTGCGTTCAATCTCGCCCCACAGAGTAAAACTTATATACATTCTCACAGAGTCTTAAACTGTGAGAAAAACCGTGATTTACTGCCCCAAAAGCATCCTCGCCACGCGGGAACAATACATTCGTTTATCGCTAGATACGACTTTTTCACACGCCGGACCGATATCTCCTTTTCTCTCTTCCCAAAGATGTCACCGCCACCAGCAACGTCTGAAAACCACATCAGCGACCTCGGATCGCAGACAAACGAGAAACAGGTATGCCAACAGCCACAAAACCCACAACAAAACACAGCCCAAGAACAAGATAACCCTCAAAACCAGTACTGGGGAGAGAAAAATATCTCCGGTGCACATCGACTGCTGAGCTGGATGCTCATCGTTCCACCTCTCGACCGAAACGCAACGGGAGGAGGCGCTGGCAGCGCTGGTTTGGGCCGGTTTTTACGCGCGTAAATCAGCCAGTCAGACGGCAACCACGTGAAGCTCCGCTGAGCTTGTGGAAGGACAGAAGTGCTGCCGGAAGCTGACGACCGAGACGTCGGTGGCGCAGGCGGCGGCGCACAAAGACGGTCTTGAGGATGCAACCAGGTGAAACGCTTCCATCGTGAGACTACCAGCGACCGAGGTCAGTTGTAGGAAAGTATGGCTCTCGATGCTAGAGCATACGACGGTTGAACTGGACGTGCTTGCTGCAGGTTTGAATTTATTCTGATGTGTGCGAGTCCACTCGCCACTAGAAAAAGCTATTTTTGGGTACTTTCTATCGCACAGTCAATGATGATGACTTGTCAGAAATAGTGAAACCTTTGTTCCGTCTGTGAGGAAAAATAACTCCCCCTTTTCCACATCAGGAATCGGCGCTGAGCGCGGATCTTACCAGGGGAGAGATGCTTTATTCGGCGCCCCTGGGCGCGGTGTGTGCCTGCAGGGGAGCCAACAATGGTGGATTATCACGCCATTCAGTCCGCTGCTGGCGCCAGCTGGAACATTCAGCTGTCGGCTGCCATGAGCACGAATGAGGGGCCGATGGCAACCCCTCACGTAAAGTCATTACGGGGTGCGTTGACACGCGCTACCGGGCGAATTAGCGTGCCAGTCACCGGCACCCATTGGATCATGCACTCATGCTGTGGATTCTGAATGTTAGGAGATGGTCGATTCTAGCGACAGCAAAGAATCATTACCAGGGGTGGAAAAACCCGCCAATTCGCCAAGCAGGGATTGCGACAGAACTTGGCTAGTGCAAATATTCTGTGCGACAGATAACGTCTACCAAATAGGAACTCCAGCAGCCGCCGAGAAAACAAAAAAACTAGCTTTTTTCCTGGGAGTTCCCAGGGAGCCGGGTCCTTACGCCGCTAAAAACCTCGATACACAGACAGATCCAGGAGGCAAGGGGCCACTTGACACCCTCTCCCCACATTCCCATAAACTCCCGCCTCCATCTGAAATGGTCACGGGCCCCTGAAATGTGGATGGCGCCACCTATAAACTGCTCCTTCCACTCCCATCCCCTCAGTATGCAGGTACCGCGCCCCCACAATAGGTTTTTCCGTACAAAAAGGCTTCCTCATGGTTCCGATGGCGCCTCAGCTCCTTTTTCACGCAATCGGAAATCCTAGACCCGCCTATGTCACGTTAGACGATTCAATAGATAAGACTTTCTGGCGAAGGAAATAAGTAATCACAATTGTCTAATTAGTAGTCACGTTCCTTTGCTGTTTTTTACTGCATCACTGCGGAGTTCAATGACCCCAGACAGTGTGCATGGGACAGTGAGAATCGGCGACAGCGGCCTTGGGCGACAGCCAGATTTGCCGGATATACAGGGCCCGGCCAGTCCCGACGGCAAATCTGAACCATTGAAATCCCTATTCACCAGGGGGCGCCGCCACGGAATTTGTACAGGGGGAAATACCCAGGCTGGTGCTGACCGGGGAAGCAAATTTGAAGCGTATTCGATACCTGGCAGCATTAATAATAATGAATCCAAAAATTTGGGAGGGGGAACGTCCCCTTGGTTGGCCAACAGGGGGACACTTCCCCGTCCCCCGCTTTTAGCGCCCATGCTGTTCACTGTCGGAAATAATAGGTATGTTCCAGACTCTCTTATGAAAATCTGAGAGCTCCTGGTGCCAGACTTTTTTGAGGAAATACCTACTGACCCCTTGAAAATTCCCAAGATAAATGACGTCAAGAAATGTAACAAATAAAATTGTATTGCCTAGTTATGGGCCTCATTCGTTGATATGAAAATTATGACCCACATGTTACAATCCCTTGCGTCATTTGTCTTGGGTAATTTTTGGAAAACATCTGGCATTAAAAGCTCTTGGATTTTCGCCACGAGGGTCTGGAACATACCTCAATCTCCAGCGGTGTCTGTCAAATTTCCCTCGCATTATGCCGTATCTCGTTTGTAAGGTATCTTGGTTTGTAAATGCCTATGTGATCCATCTCGAGTAGGTTGGCATGTGCAAATCGTTTTAGCGTAATGCCAATAATAGCAGAAGACTGGAAAGTACCGCTTTGGGTCCCAGTGTTGAACGGAACTTGCTAAAAACTCAAAATAGAATGCGGCATGTTCGCCTTCGTACATGTAAGTATATCCTATCAACAATAATCTGCGGCCGCACGTTGTTAAATGAAGGAATATAATGGATGGGAGGATAATTCCAAGTTTCTTACCTGCCCTAAAAGGGTAAAAGCTGCCCCAAACTGGTTGTTCTTCCTGAGGCTGCCCGAATGAGCTCGTCAAAACCTGCTATGCCGATTCGGCCATAAACCCCAAAGCAATGGGAGGGTCCAAACTCTCCTATGGCCTGTTTTCTAGCCATGTAGTGTTTCATAATTAATCAATTGGGAAATTTCCATCAGTAAAAACTATTTTGATTGCTTTTGACCATTTGCAAGGTATTTATAATTGATACTGAAAAATTTATTGGCTGCACCAGACAAATTTGGCCCATTGACTCTGTCAGTCAATACTTTCTGTGAAAGTATACTGAAGTATATTGATCTATTCTCACATGCATGGGCTCGGCTTCCCCTAAGCACCCTGCTGGACCTGCACCCGTTTGGGCGCATTTGACACTCCTGGTCTTGGAGAGT
The DNA here is from genome assembly GCA_034440635.1 of Lepas anatifera. NCBI lineage: Eukaryota > Metazoa > Arthropoda > Thecostraca > Lepadidae > Lepas > Lepas anatifera. The sequence continues at coordinate 93,095 of JAOTON010001123.1, forward strand.
TGCCATGCTGGAAATTGTGCCAATCAGACCCAATAACCACTTGACCTGATAATGGGTTACTTGACCCATCTTTGTTCTTAAATGTGGGAACTCTGAAGACCAGTTTAGGGAATATGATACCTTCTTAATATGACATGAACTGAGAAAGTCAAGTCTGCAAGGTATGGCAGCAGGCCAGACAAGTCACACCAGCCATCTAAAATTCTCGCACCGCCAGCAACCAAAATTCCACCAATCTTCCATATAACAGGGAGAAAACGCACCCATTCCTACCCACAAGATGCAATGCTACCTATCTTATTAGTTAGTTAGTTGAGGACTTTTCATAAGGCCCCTCCTGTATCTTTATAACCATATAGCCATTATTTGTTTGGTTTTCTGTGTCACCTTCCTTGCACCAGTCTCACAAATTCGCACTAGGTTGGTAAAATTTGCACCACTCGCTCCTGTCTTCAAGGGCACTCTCAACAACAAGATCTCATATAATATGCCATACTTAGCACAATGGGAGAAAGTCGTGTGATACAAAATGCCAAGACACCACTTGATCGCCATTTCATCTGTTCAAGGTTTTACTGTCTGCAGAAAAATGAAGAAATTTTTCCTGTGGACCCTGTCCTCCTTGGTCGTATTTACACTTTGTGACACAATCTTAGGCAAGTTACCTATGTTATGCTCAACCCTGCTCACATGCTGAGGGAACAAAGTTTTCTTTTTTGGTCATCTTTAAAACCCACATGTGAAACATACTATTGGTACTGTTGATTGTACATGGGTATATATAACTTGCTTATTGACTGTGTTTAAGCTCAAAATATGTTTAAATGTTGTAAACAAAGAGAAGAAATGATATATGTTGCTTTGGCTCCTAATGGTAACCTCTTTTAGCTAAACACATTTGCTTATATTCATATTCATTATTGGCACAAATCAAATAGGGAAATAGCATTGCCAGCTCATGGGCCAATTTGATATCACAATAATTTGGATATTTTTCTTTACTAACAGAGGAAAATTAATGCAAGCAAAATATAACAAAATATTAGTTGTATCAATGCCATATAACCCTGGCAGTTGATGCATAGTTAAACCCCAACAATTATTTTTATTGAAATATCAGTCATATCATTTTTGCAGATATGGGCCAAATCCATTATTTTTAGCATAGGTTGTCCCTGGAAGCACTATAATTTTGAATAGTTTCAAGGTGTCATCTTCTTTTAGAAAAAGAAACTCAACAGGCCACTAGGAAATAAAATGGGCTGCTGCTGTAGTGGTTTAGCTGTAAGTTGTAAAATTTTGAAAAGCTTCACTTGAAGTATGAAACCAGTGGTTGAATTTTCTTTGAATATTTGTTTCAAACTCCAAGCTGCTCCTTAAAAATGTGTTTGATCACATTTCCTACATGTGTTTGATGCATGCTTATACTTGCCGAACATCGAGCTATTTCGAATTCTTACCTCGGCATTGTTCTGGTAAATTTGCTGCAAGTAGCAGGGCCTTTCGTGTATAAGCTCTCACTTTCTGCTTTTGCAGTTCTCCCTCCCGTACAGCTGTTGTACCTATATATCTTGTGTGCCACTCTAAACCAGCATGTAACTCAAATGTATCCCTTTGCACAATGAGGTTTTTTTGAACAATTAGCAGCCAGGGACGTAGGAGCCGGGGGGCAGGGGGCAGCTGCCCTCAACTTCATGATTCTTAACCATTAACCCTACGGCGTTGACTGGAAAGAAATGACTTGAAAATTCCCGCGCCCCCCAACTTTGAACATAGTTCCGACGCTCCTGTTAGCAGCTTAAGTGTTCTATTTTCGTATCCTAGAATATGAATCTGTACCCGACCTACTAAAACTTTTGCAGAAACTCCGCTTCAGAAGCCGTTTGTATAGCAATTGTCTGAATGTTTATTTGATCATTTTCGGCGGTGGTGAACAGACGTAACCGGCTGGTATCGAAGCCATATTGAAATTTTGACAGCGCCACCTATGATCTCGGTCTGACGAAGGATTCGTAGCGGCTCCTATGAGACCTGCATTGGATGTGCTGTGTACTTTATTGCATAGCTAGTCTTGCTACTCTAGCTTCTGAATCCTAATCTTGACTTAAGCTTTGCAGCAGCCCTCCGTTGTTACCGTTTTAAGCATACCCTTAGCTTGTCTCTTGTCAGTTTTTCACCTGACGCAGAAAGAACGGTGCTCGTATGTGTGCTTTACCATATGTGTGCCCATCAAACCAGCCAACATGCCTCGGAATAAAGAGCCCTCACCTTGCCTGTAACCTCACCTCGGGCACATCGTCTCTGCGTCGAGCGAGCCGTCCGTGGCTCGCTCGTCCCACCAGACACCTCCGTCGCTGTTCGTCGCCCGCCGCACTAGGCATAAATCGTTCCCGTCGGCGCTCGCGTTCGCCCGTCACGCGCGTATGACCCTGATAGTAGCGGTACATTTCCAAATGTCAGTGAACCATATGTGTAAAAATATAACAGAATATCAGTCTTAGTGACTATAACATGCTAAGGAACTTGGCTTAACGGGAGTTTTAGACAGATCTACGACCGACTTTCCAAGCTTTGTATGTTGTGTTGTACCAGCATGCAACTTATCCCTGGTGCGACAGTTTTGGTCATATGAATTCTGGTTTGGCGACAGTCTTGACATTTTTCCCTGATCATTACACACACACAGGGGACGTGGAACCTCGATAAACCCCTTCCCGGCCTGACTGGTAGAGGTGGATCAGACGGGCTTTAGAGTGCGGCGACAGGGTGCATTCCAGACTGAACAATGACCGACAGGCTGCACAAGACAAAGAGCATACGCGACAGAGGCATGCGCCAAGGAATCGCGACAATGTCTGGTCGGTGTTGTCCTTTATCTAAAACCTGGTGAAATACAATTATATGACGGAATTTAAGGCCCGAAAGCACTTGCAGAGACTACTACCAGCCTAAGCTTCTTGCACATAATTGAGTATGTGAGGCTAACACAGATGTAAAATAAGAGAAAGATACGCAAATAAGAAAAAAAATTCATGTAAAGAAGTTGCAGGTGCTTTTCACCACGCAAGACTGTTCATCGGGGTTATACAAACTATCGCATCAACAGGGATATGTGGAGAGAACATGTTACTGGATACCACAGAGGTCAGAAAGTGTCAGTGCCATCAACATAATTTCAAACCAAACTTGCGTAACCAAGATAATTGGAGTTCGGCACCAAAAGGCGATTATTTATCAGACCCTCTGAGTCCTTTTAGTTATCAAATATCGTACTGCCATACTGAGCGTTAACTTCTTATGCTGAAATATGCACAATAGTGCATATTTTTCACTGGCTTAATCTACACTGTCACCAAAATTACTGGCGATTTGGAATTTTTTCGACCTCTGGGATACCAACGACGTCAAAAGGACGCGCCATGATTTGCCTAAATGAATTATGGATGCAAATAATAACTAATGAACTATAATAATATCGGTGTGCTAGCTCCATTTTGCATCCAGGATTCGAGAAGGCAGTCATGAAACATCTTGCCAAGTTTATAGCCATTACAATTTTTATACCAAACTCTAAATTATTCGTATTCTAAGTAATCATCCAGGCTCCTGTACGTTCAGTTTTGCCACTCTTGACAAATGTAACGTCTCGACAAGCAAATGCAACGTCACAAAAAACAGCGGCATCTTCGTAATTTTGCGCCGCAATCGAGAACGGCCGCATGCCCTGCATTCCAGACAGACAATTCATGGTCCATGCTGGAATTCCATGCCCAGATTTTAGAATGTGCTGACAATTTTGACAAGTTTAAGCTCATGTATTTCCCATTTATCTTTTTTGAAGGAAGTAGCACGGGCCCATCATTCGGAGTTGGTTGTTGGCATCTCTTTTGCGATCAATGCCTCAAAAGCGATAGTAATAGCACTCAAACGAAAAAAACTATATCGGAAGAGGAAAATGAGCAATAATTTCCAGAGGATTTATAACAACCCTATATTTATACATTTGTATTTCTCGGGCTGAAAAAAAACAAATGTAAATACAGCTCCGAGACTTCAAGATGAGAAATGTTTGTGGGGCAAGCCTATGGATTTATCATCAAACATTCGATCACTATATAATGTCTGCAAGGATTTTGGGCATCAGTGTTTCACAAAAGTGAACACCTAAAAATCTAAATAAATGTTACGAACAGGAAAGCAAATAATACAAAGGCTACGCTTGTTTGAAGAATTTTTTCACGAAAACCCAGTTCATTTATTGAAGTTTTTCTTTTTTGTTAAGGAAGCTTGGAACAACAAAATTATTAGGTATTTGGTTATGGAGCCGAAAGAGGGAGCACAATCTATCCATCAGCTATGCCGGGGGCCCCGTTGAGGGTAGATCACGGGGGCTCCCGCTGCGTCAGTGCCAACGACGTCACACTCTGAACAAGTCACCATTTGTCACGCCCTGGTGAGGAGGATTTCCTGTGCAGCTTCGTGCACCCGGCTTCCGGCGGTGAGCGTCGGTGAGTGATCACGCCCGGAAGGGTTTCAAACCAGGGGTCAACGGTCGCACCCATCGGCAGTGAAAGTGTAAGTCGCCGCTAACAAACCGCCAGCTCGCTTTCGCTCCGAGCGAGACGGCGAACAGAGAGCGGCCGCATGTACAATGAGGTGCGTCTTTGCCGCGTGCGCCGGGGTTGACGGTTAGCTTTGTGCAGGTCAGCAGTGCAGGCGGGCCTTCATGAGTAGTTCACCTATCTGAGAAGCTGCAGAAGTGGCGAAAAATATCGCGCCATTTTGGAGAAGGCATCCATGAAACTCTGGTATCCGCAGCCCACGAGATGATTTGGTTTTCAAGGGAGAGGAGAATACCAAGTGGAAAAAGTACACAATCCAAGCCCAACTAAGTCCAGATTTAAAATAATTTAAAAAAGTTCATCTAAGGCCACCAAATAAAAATGTTTTACTTGTCTATATTCGGTTGGTTCTATTTTGAGATAAGACAACTATACGGAACTACTGTAAGTGTTGAAGCCTATATCAGCGACCAATCTCACCCGCCAGACCGGTTGTTGTCAAATCCTCTGTGGTACATCGTTAGAGCCGAGTTAGCTAAAAACTGAGGCCAGCCATGGCTCCTCTGGTGGGCAGACCGGGCGATGGAGGCTGGGAAGGCCCGGCGCGGTGTGGTGTGGATAGCAGTCTAACGGTGCACCTTCACGCAGCGCTGGGGCACACAACGGTCCGACAACACATTCGGAGGTGAAAAACAGGCAGCAACGCGCGCCAACAAACTAGGGTTTTGCTAATATTATGTGTGTATGGTGGTACACTTCTTGCAGACATTGTAATGAAAAATGGTGGCGAATTTTCTGTAAAATAACCAATATACAGGCCCTGCAGTCCTTCAGTTCCATAACTTTTTTCTAAGTAGAAGAGTACGCAGTGCTAGAAATATTGTCCACAGATAAATACAATGAACATTTTGACTTTGTTCAGGTATTTCATTAATCTCAAGTTAACTTCAATTCAATACATCGGGTCAATAGTACAATACCCTTAGTTGGTTAAATGTTTAACTAGACTAAACATATCTACTACAAAATATAATTGTGTTTAGTGTTAGAATGCAAAACTAGTAGAGGAGTGGTCATCAGTATTTCAGACTGAAAGCGAACAGTTCTGATTTATTTTCCGATCACTAGTAGATGATTGAATATTTCAACGTATAAATTTGGGAAACGATGAAGCGAGAAATCCCGATTCTAGCGTTTCCCACTGCATCTATTTATTTAAAATATCTATATGGGCATGCTGTTTCTCATTGATCTGTTCAAAAGTAGCTTCACTTATAGGCTTATACAGAAGTAGGGTTATATAGAAGTACTGCCTAATAAGCACTTCACTTGTATACATGCATCATTTTATATTTTTCAAATGCAATAACAATTCAATGCTACTACACTCAATTAAAAATTATTCAAGACTAATAGTTCCTAATGAATATTTACTTCGGAAGAAAACGGAAGCGATCATTGTGTCTTATGCCGCCTAATACGCATTCATGCTATTAAAAAAAAACTCTTTGGTACCAAACAGAGCCTGTGGTCACTTGAAAAAGCAATCTAGCCACCTCGATATCGACAAAAATATACCCAAATACCTTCTTATTCCGTTGGCAATACTTATCGAGCCTTGCCGTGCTGATGTTTGACAGAAGGGCTGAAGTCACGCCTCCATCAAGCGCAACAACAAAGCGAGCGGAAGGAGCGTTTAAAAATCGATTGTGGGTCGGCTGGGCGGCGGTTGAGGGCCGCCAGGAACTGGATCACTGAGTCAGCGGCGGCAACACGACCACCCACCCTTCCGACCGGTCCGGGAGATGGCGATGGATTGAGACGTGATCGCACTGGTTTGAAATCGCCCCGCCCGGTGTTAGCGCTCACTCCACCGCTGCAGTCTCCCAGACTACCCCGGAGACTGCGACGCATGTGCTTGTGCGACCACCGAGGGCGTGGCAGGACCGAAATATTGACCGACGTGGCCTGAAGTAAACGGTTCTTTTGCACTTTCCCGGATTATAATCTAACGAAATAATACAGAAAATAATGAACACACTAAAAAACAGAATTCATGGAAACACAGAGCTCGGCGTCGGCGGAAAAGCCAAGCGTTACAGCTGGGACTGAGCAATGGTACAGCTCAGGCGGCGCCCACGCATGGCCCAAGCCACCAGATGTGAGCTTGATAATCCTTGCATGCAGCAGGGAGGCAGGATCTGGCGGTAAATCGGACATATCCCGACATTCTCCCGGTGGTCAGACCGGTTTCTGCATCAGGCGGGCCGCAGTCCGCCCAGCGAAGCTGTGTCTGAGCTTTAGACACGCAGCAGGTCCAGGGAGCTCGAATACCCGCAGCACGGTGGCGGATATGTAAGGGAGTAAGGGGGCTCCCCGAAAATTTTGCAAGTTAAAACAATTCAAACCAACATCCTTCAATAACATGAACAATGTATATTGGAGGGACGGGCTCAGGAAGCGGAGAGAGTAGGAAGATTTTGCCGCCCCGGTAGCTCAGTTGGTAGAGCGTTGGGCTCCGGCCCGCTGCTCGAGATGAGGGAGTGCATGTCCAGGCTTGGGATCGGTTCCCCTGAGACGCTCCGGCGTATAGTTTACCCGACGACAGGTCGGCTGGAACTGACTGATGGAGGGTGACCTGAGCGGGGCGGCCGTCCTGTGCTTTGTGGGACGTTAAACTTTGGCTTAATTGATCTCCATTGAGGGAGTTGCTGTTCGGGTGGTGGGGTCGGGTTTCGTGAAGTCCTTGATGACTTTAGTGAGACTGACTCAGCGCGTACTGAACTTGAAAATTATGAAAAGGATAGCCAGCTTTAACTCCGGGTTCAGCTCTCTTCCACAGTCTCTGCAAGTACAAATCCCACCATCCAAATTGACGCGCTCGGTCAGTGAGGCGTTGACCCCTGCGGGCGACATCCGGACGACGCTCGCAGAACAAAGCCGCAATTCCAGCAGAGATCCTGACGGCCGCAGTCGACTCAATCGAACCTCCCACCGTCCCAGTCATCCGCGCCACTCACCAATCATTCGGCCATCCGCCCGATTACCGGCCAGAGGTGAAAAGGTAGAGCCAGACCAGTCAGTCATCAGTTCATCGGAGCTGGCCGAGTTATCGCAACAGAGGATCTACATTTATTTCTGAAGCGTAGTGCTATAACTTTTTCCGTCTTTCAGAGAACCTTAACTTTTGCGCTGGCTTAAACACATTTGAATGATTAATCCTGCCATACCCAGGCAATGGCATGAGTCCAACCGGCGCCCTCTATTGATCCGGTTGGACGAGACAGGGGTGGAGGGTGGCGGCCGCCTGGAACCACCGAGGACGGCTGCACGGGCCTGAGCCGGCTGCTCCACTGAGGCTCGCGCGCGGGGTGGAGGGCAGGGGAGGGGGAGGAGTGCTCTCCTGTTGATCTCCGCGTTGGCCGGTGTGGAGCCTCGGGGCATCGGACCAGCGACAAACAGTATAGCGTCCTCAGTGCAGCCCCGCACACCGGCCGCTTCCCGTCCACGCAAACAAAGCGGCCACGCAACCGGCGGCGGCGGGGCATGCAGAGGCGTTTTTCAGGCGTCACCGGGCTGGAAAGTTGGGGCATTTTCAACTGCGTGTTTTAGCTAGCCTGTGGGCACATACCTACGCGTGAGCGGTAGTCTATGCTTGCACATACGGCTTTGAAAGCATCTAGCTTCTTACAATGAAACACTTCGTCAGAAATAAATGGAAACTGGTTCAGCAGGCACAGTAGCAAACAAAAAACCAGAAGTCACCCACATTTCTCATTGTTCGGTTGATTAGGGGATCTAGCAAGAACGGCCATGCTAATGCATGGTGTGCTTGAATAATTCTGGAACACAATTTGCAGACAATTACTTTGTTTTCTTTATAATACACATGTAGCGAAGAAAACTTGCCGTAAAATAGCTGAATGTAATTCATAGCAATCAAATCTTTGGTACAAGTACAAATTATCCATGCCTATATAAGTATCGAAACCTTAAAATTTCTTCATTTCAAAAATGGCGTGCATGCTCTAGTAGATAATGGAAAACCAATATAAAGTCAAACATATTCAGGGCTAAAAACCATAAATATCTGGGAAAGAAAAATAGAAAAGTTTTTGCTTCATCTTTAGACCATGCATTTTTTTACTTTCAAAGACATAAATGAGCATGTTAAAAAACTTATTAGACCAAATGTAGTTAAAATTGCCTCAAATGAGGTCTTATCACTTGTAAAATTCCATTGAGACTGAAGGTTGAGCTGTTCTTTGGCCTATAAGAATACAATTTAGACATTCGGTTCTTTTCTTAGCAGAAATGGGCCTGAAAACTATTTTTTCCGTTATTGGTGGAAGGCACTTGAGCAATCTCATAGCTTTGGCTCCTGCAGAAGCACATCATAACACTAACCCTGAACGAAACTAGCCATTAATCTGAAACTTCAATTCTTTTGAATGTCAAAGAGAGCTGCACTGTACTATTTTATTTCAAATATAGCAGTGCTCACATGTTAGGGATTCATTCTTAAAAAGTCTTTGGGATTGTGGCGGGGCGTGCAAGGCTGCCTGGTTAATTGAGCAGCATACATTTTCTGGAACGGACATTGCATGTAAAAAAGTGTGTATCGCAATCACTCGTTTAGACTAGAGAAAGCAGCCAGAAGGAGCCAACTCTGCTCAGCAGCCATTCTCCGATAGATAGCCTCAGAGATAGAAACTGCGAGGCCACTTATGCTTGCCCACCATCGCCTGGTTGCCCTCGAGCAAAGCCAGTCCCGCCCCTGCCCCCGGGGCATGAGAAAGGTCGAGGGGTCAGGGCGAGTCGGCAGCCGACGAGCCGGCGCCTCGGCCACACCTAGTATCGATTAGTGGTGGAGCGCATGCCGTGCTGGATCACTGGAAGGTGCAAGCCTTCTGGAGGCTGGTCTGTATTGATTATGACGTTGCCATGGTGGCTTATGTATGAAAACAGTCGTTTTTTGTCACAGCTTGGACGGTCCACCAATATGCTCAGTGCAGCTGCATACTATTTTGAAATGTTTATACGACTGGTCGTTAAAGGGCTTCAGAACCACTTTCCCAAAGTAACAGGAGTATCATGAGTGGATCACTTTGTTTAGAAAGTTAATCTATAATGCTGTGATAATGCGATTCAGCTTTCATCTATTCGGGAATGGAATTAGCTATGGTTGCGTAAGGACCTTTTTCTAGAGACATAACCGACTCGAACCACATCTACAGACAGAGCGCTACTCACCTTGTATCAACACCGGCAGCACTGCTAAAACGAGCATCATCTTGTTAAAACGGGAGGTGCTGTCTCGGTGAGATTTGTCTGTGCCCGGCTCCAGTCGATGTTAGCGGCGGCCCACGGCTTGCACACCCCACCGGTCGGCTTCACACAGGCGACTGCAGGCAGCCGACGGCAGCGCTCTGGCGGCGACTAGCGGCGGGGCACGGAAACTGCGCGCTCAAACCGTGACGGCCGCCAGCATCTACGTCCGCCATCGCGCGCTCGGCAGCGGTCGGCGCGCGCCTGCCCCTCCCCGCCCGCCCCAGCCGCCCTTGCACGAGTGGCCTGAACGCACGTGCGCGAAGGCACATTGCGATAGCACTGGAACCCCATCTACTCTCAGCCATTTTCCGTCTATTGAAACTGAATTGATGGGATAACAGTGGCGGGTCTGTGAGACAGTACGGTGAAAAAACCGCTTTCATTTCCCATATAAGAAAAGTGTTCTTTCGTCCTAGCACCGGTTTTGACAGAAAACACAAGGCATATAGGTATTTGCATTCCAAAACTGATCAAATAAAAAGACAAGCAAAGCTGCAAAACGGGCAAGATGACCAACAAACACCTTGGAAGACTTGCGATTTGTCTAAACTCCACAAGAACGGTTCACTCCAGTGCAGGGAAATAAGTTGCCATGTTGTATCAGCTTATATCCAGTGGCGTCGCCACACAATTTTCATCGGGGGGGAGCGACCCAGAGACTGAAGATGTCCGGGACGGACGGGGGAGGGGTTGGGTGGGAGGTGAATATTGAGCACACTGGCTGTCTGAATACACTCTAACGACGATATATTTCACCAAAATATTAGCGTCGGCTTACGCAGTTAATGTGAAAAGAATGCATAAAAAGGTCGAGTTCTAATTATTGTTTACGGACGGCCCTCTGAATTGCAGGCTAGGACATGTCTCTCCACCGTCTGGTTTCGGCGCACATATATCTACGTGCGTGACCAACGAGGCGAGCATTTACACTTGAAAAATAATCCACGTGCCATCAAGAAGGCATCTCATAAATCAATGTGTTTAGGCGATAAGTCGTCAAGGAAAACAGATAACAATCTGTTACACAAGCCTTTACTGAACAGGAAATGTTGCAGTATGCATGGCTGCGATCTGGATGCACGGCAAGTGCGGCATTGTGTAACTTAGCAGTAGTTTGTTAGCTTCCGCAAGCACAAAGCTGGTACATGCAACAGTATGCTGAACCTAAACCCGCGCCCCACCGGGGGTCCTGCGCCACCTTCGCCCCACCGGGGGCCATCGATGGCCCCTCTAACTCCGACAATATGAGGGTTAGCACAAATCTGCCAAGTGCATTAGAAAGCTCGCGTAAATTCAGAAAGAAATTACCTCAAATGTTTAAGCCCTCAGGTCAATGGTTTGACCTCCAGAGGTCAAGTTAGGTCACGATAGGCCATTTTCACTCAAATATGCACTGCTTAAAAAACTGAAGATAAATCTTATACCATTAGAGCTATTGAGATCTAGTTAAGTGCATTCGATAGGAAAATGCCAGACCGTTTTCCACTATGTGAAACGTAGTGACCTACCGCCAGTGGTTTGACCTCCAGAGGTCACCTCGTCACCTAATATGACCTGAGGTCATGAAAGGTCAGAAAGTGACGTTGTTTTATATCAAATGAAAGCCAGTGACAAGAAAAACACGATGACGTTTCATTCAGCGCTCTAGCTTAATTAGGTCAACAGTTATTGTCAAAATACTGTTTTTGACCCCTAGTCACCTTGGATGACCTCGAAGAGGTCAAAGGGCAAATATGGTCTCTGCTGATCCATGAAAGGGTGCCCAAGAACGGTTTGCTGAGCAAGCTGAGCATTTGCAACTGTTTTTGCGACCTTTAGATCATAAGACAGCTTTTCCCCATGCTTGTTCAATAGGAGAGGTCACCTCGTGACCTGAACTCAGGTTACAAAGTAAAAAAATCCATGATATATACCTTGTAGACCCTGGAGGGATCGTGAAGTGTAGGAAGTTTCAAATTGATCGACCAAGAAATGTAGCTATTATAGAGCTCAAAAGTTGAAGTGAGGTGACCTTGGCCGACCTGACCTGGTGACCTGACCTTGGGTGACCCGGCGTAAACAATTTCAGGAATGGTGGGAAAATGATGGGGTGAGAGATACAACCCTCAACCGCGATGCTGCGTCTCGTTGTTTTTCTGCTAACTCAGTGGGGCGAGGGTTAACTGCATGCAAAGTGTTATAAGGTGCACTGTGCATGTGAGTGACGGCACATCCCAGTTTAACCCTTGCCTCGGTGGAGGGAGGCGCTTGAACACTCCTCTCAGGTTTTTCCGGCAGCACAAAAATAGCGGCGCGAAGCTCTGCCTTGCTCGGCACACCAGATCCATGGTCAATTCAGCAACTTTTCCCAAACTTCTAAGGTTTGCTCATTTCATTCCAGGTTATCAGTGCAATTTAAGTTACCTCACCTCCAAAGACATTTCAAGGTCATGGTAAGAACAGGTCATAAGTATAAGTAAGTATAGGTAAGGCTGGGTCATAAGTAAGAACGGGGCAAATCTATCCCACTGAAACTCTTATCAAATAATGGGCCCACCAAGTGCCACAAAATATGTTCCAAGATTTTTCATATCGATGACCTAGGGTCAGCCACCGATCATGACCTCTCCATTGGAAATGCATGGGGCAAACGGAGGTTGGGTGACAAATGACTCTATTTCGGCGCATGCAGCTTAAAATACCTCCCTATTCTCCGAATCGTAGCATCATAGGCCTCTTGCCAGGTTCATGTTGCACGTGTGGACCTGTCACCTCTGAGAGGTCATCTGGGACTATCTAAGGTCAATAGGTTTTCAGAGTCGGGTCAGTAACTTCGCAAGAAGTGGCGATAAAGCTATTATTTTGAAATAGTTACTTTTGGATTATTATTGTGAGTCGATTGGCATGCATATTGACTAATCTTGGTCAGATGATTGCCTTGACCTAACCGCAGGTCAAGCCATTTGCATTTTAGTGCCAGACATCACTCGATTCACCTTAACGAGAGGAAGTGAATGGTGCCTAAACATTGATTCTAACTCAACTTTGCTAGATGGTAGAGCTCAGCAACTCTTATCTGACCTGTAACCTTCTTTGACCTGCCATGACCTCAATATTATCGTAAGCCAAAAATTGGCAAATGTAATTTCTTCACTAATTGTTATGATCTATTCAACATCATTCACATTTTTTCGCTATCCTGCATAGGAACCGAGATTAAGGGGGTATTTGAAACTCCCCACGAGTGTGAATGTGGCTCAGAGGCCCATCGGGGTGCGTGTTATATAAACTCAGACTGGAAGTGAAGCCATGCAAATTTTCTCAGGGAATACTTAAATCCCATAACGCATTAAAAAATCACAATCTTGCAAATGGCTTAACACCCGAGGGCAAAATGTGAATGTTCTTATGCCCAAGTTCACTCCGAAAGGAAGCTACAAAAATTAAACTTCTAGAGTCATCCATACTCATTCCGTGACATGCAGCTGGAAAGTAGTGCATACATTTGTTAATATTTTTGACCTATATTTCACACCAATCCAAAGCTATTCAGATAGAGACCATGATCTGCTAAAGTAAGACATTTGCAAGAATTTAACAATAATCACGAGAGCAATAGAGTGCTTTTTACCGTGATCCGTGACATCAATGTATATGTACAACTATCTGGAATCTCTTATAAATTTTGTATTATCTTGCAAAATCTGAGACAGCCCTATCGTTAATTAAACAGGAGTTTGGAAAGGACCTAAACAGCAACGTGTAAAAAGTGTTACCTAAGAGGATGAGAACAGCAATGGAACAAAATAGAGCTAGTCACAAACGCACGTACAATTTGTTTCAAACTGCGTGAGAAGAAAGGTAGCACCTTCATAATGGGATTTGAGCTGAGATGCTCACGTGATAGAGCATGCGGAGAAACCACTTGGTCGATATCCTATTTATCACAGAGTTTATCGTCTGGGAAGAAGAAGGCGAAATTCACAACATGTCGACCACTTCCTGAAGATTGTTATCAAGAACAATAGCCTAACACTCGCATCGACGGGGAGGGGGCTACCCGCGCCCTGACATCACAAAAATTCGCGCTAGGTAGCAAAATGTAGGGTATATCGTTGGATAGCCCATCCAAGATTCAAGCTTAGATATTTAAATGTATTTTTGTCAGGTCAAATTTAACCCGCGCCCCACCAGAGGTCCGGCGCCATCTCCACCCCACCGAAGGCCATCGATAACCCCTTTCTAACTTCAAAAATATGCGGGATAGAGCAAATCTCCAAAGTGGATTAGAAAGCCCATGTCAATTCAGTGCGAATTTATCTGTATTTTAAAGGCTCAGGTCAATGGTTTGACCTCCAGAGGTCAAGTTAGGTCACATTGGGCTATTTCCCCTAAAATATGCAATGTTTAAGAAAACTGAGCATATCTCTCGTGCCGTTAGAGCTATTGCAATCTGGTTAAATACATTTGATAGGAAAATGTCAGACATTTTCCTACTATGTGAAACATAATGACCTCCGAACAGTGGTTTGTCCCTCAGAGGTCATCTTGTGACCTAATATGTCCTCAGGTCACGAAATGTAAGAAAGTAGCATTGCCGCATATCAAATAAAAGCCAATGACGAGACATACACGATCACGTTGGATTCAGCGCTCTAGCTTGATTAGGTCAAAAGTGATCGTAAAAATACTGATTTTGACCCCTGGTGACCTACACTAAACTCAGATAGGTCAAAGGGCAAATGTAGCCTTTGGGATCCGTGAAAGAGCGTTCAAGAACACTTTTCTGAAAAATCTGGGCATTTGCTATCATTTTGTGAGTTTTAGATCATAAGGCAGCTTTTCGCCATGTTTTTTTACATGGTAGAGGTCACCCCGTGACCTGATCTCAGGTCACAAAATCGAAAAATCCCGGACATAATTTTTGTTGACCCTAGGGGGTTCATGAAGTGTAGAAAGTTTCAAATCGATCAGCTTAGAGATGTAGCTATGGTAGAGCTCTAAAAAGTGAAGTGAGGTGACCTTAGTTGACCTCGCCTGGTGACCTGACCTTGTGTGACCTGGGGTAAAACAAATTCAGAGATGGTGGATAAATGATTGGTTGACAGGTAGAACCCTCAACCGTGGTGCTGCGCTTCGTCGTTTGTCTGCTATTCCGAAAAAACCCTTAGGGGCCATCGATTGCCCACGGTGGGGCGAGGGTTAAGGTTATTAGAGGTCAAAGCATGTCACCATAAAAGCAACATGGAAATTAAGGACTTTCAGTCGATTTATCTGAACTAGTAGAGATAGAGCAAAACAATCTAGACATTTCAAAGCCTCGCAGCAAGCCGAATCGAATTATATATATTATGACCTTGCTGGGTCAATCATAGTATTTGGCCTGACCTGGGTTAATATCAAGGTCCCATTATGTCAATATATATATATATATATATATATATATATATATATATATATATATATCATTAGGACTGCAAAGATAAGGCGTTAAAATAAACGCTACACCGACGTCCGTTATTAAAGGGAATGTGGCACCTTGGTCGAATCCTGGAATTTAGTGTAATTAGGTACACTTTTAGCGGAAAATAATGAAAACACTCATGATTTCTCTTAGAAATGTACAATACGCTCAATATTTCGATTTTTAAAAATACTCTCTAGGAAAACAAATAAATGTCTGCCTGGGGATGATGTCATGATCTGGCAACCACTACCATACTTGAAACACTTTGAGGGCTTCGATTGGCTGATGCTTATTGTGACGTCAGCATATGTCATCATACCAGCAGCTCACAACAATGACCGCCTGACGAGAGGTACATGAGAGGTATGTACATTTATGGTAGGTTTTAGACTTTTTCTACGGAAATATCTAGTTCCAAGACAAATGATATATAGAGTACCGGGTTTTCCGACTCGCTTTACAACTTGGCTATCTCAGTTAGGGAATGGGCACCTTCATGTTATTTTAACTGGATAGCCAATTTGTAAGCAAGTCCGAAACCCC
The DNA here is from genome assembly GCA_034440635.1 of Lepas anatifera. Taxonomy (NCBI): domain Eukaryota; kingdom Metazoa; phylum Arthropoda; class Thecostraca; family Lepadidae; genus Lepas; species Lepas anatifera. The sequence goes on from JAOTON010001123.1 coordinate 108,977, forward strand.
GGTATTCATATTTCATTTATCTTGGAACTCGTATTCCGTGAAATAATGCTAAACCTACCTGACACCAGCCCCCATCGTCCTTCCGGGGGCCATTGTTGTGAGGCTGGTGTGACGACATATGCTGACGTGATGCTCCATCAACCTTAGCTTTCATATGATATTGGTTGATCGTATTCGGTGATTTTATTTTTTTTAGGTATTCTAAACCAAATATTGACTTATTGTACATTTTCGGAAATCATGTGGTTTCTCATTTTGGCTAAGTACGCCTAATCACTATTCCGATTCACCGGTGCCACATCCCTTTAAAATTACGTTGTAAAGGTGCCACATTCCCTTTAACTCCGGTGGGTGGGCCTCCGAGCCACCTTCGCCCTGGTGGAGGGGATGTTCACACCCCCTCCCTTCGGACTCAGTTCCTATGCGGGATAGCGAATTAAGGTGCAAGCTGTTGAATAGGGCATAACAATTTATGAAGAAACTGCATCGGTCACTTTTTGGCTCAGGTCAAAATTGAGGTCATGACACGTCAAAGAAGGTGGCATGTTAGAGGAAAGGTTCCGGGCTCCAGTGTCTGATAGAGTGGAGTTGGAAAACAATGTTTTTGGTATTATTTGCATTCATTACGGCGAATCTAATGATATATAATATAACTATACTAGGTCAAAACATAAATTTACCTGACCTAAAGTTAGGCCAAATTCTCTTTCCAACCCAGCATAGTCAATATGCATATCAATCAACTCGTAATAGTAATCCAAACATAATCGTACCAAAATAAAATATTTATCAGTATTTCCTGCGAAGTTGTTGACCCAAGTCTGAAATCTGCTTAAATAGCCCCAGATGATCTCTCAAAGGTCCCAGGTCAAAAACTGTAGCATGAATCCGGAATGGGGCCCAGGATACTACGATTAAGAGAATATGAAGGTATTTGCAGCTGTATCTACACAAATATAGCCAAATTCCTGCTTCCCATGCAATTGCAATGAAGAGGTCATGATCGGTACCTGACCCTAGGTCATCGATATGAAAAATCCGGGAATATTGTTTGTATTACTCGATGGGCCCATTATATGGAGTAAGTCTCAGTCCGATAGATTCACCCATTTCTTCCTTATGCCACCTTAAACATCCTTTTAGGTGGGGTGACCTGACCTGCACTGGTGGCCTAACCTGAGATAACCCAATCTTAAAATGTTGATGTAAGTTGCAGAATTGATCAAGGATAAGGTGTGCTAAGTACGGCGGTGCAAAACACCGCCGTTTTTTGTGCCACCGGATAAACCCCGAGGGGTATTCAAACACCCCACCCTCCCCCAACGGGATAAGTGTTAAATTATTTATTCAGTTTAAACCATGTGTCTCATGCGTTTCCAAAGGAGAGTTCATGACTCATACCTGATCTTAGGTCATCGATATCAAAAGTCCGAAACAAGATTTGTCCCTATCAATGTCAAAAGTCCCTGTCAAAGATTTTGTAGTACCCAGAAGGCCCATTATGTTACATGAATTTCAGATCGGAAAGTTAACCCTGTTCTTACTTATACTATCCTGAACATTTTTAGTTGAGGTCGCTTAATCTGCAATGGTGACCTAACCTAAAATGACCTGGACTCAACATTTTGAAAACACGTTTTGACAATAATCAGATAAAAGTATGGTGGTGTTCCGCACCGTCGTTTTTATGCCATCTTTGAAAATCAGAGGGGTACCTGTCCCCCGTCAATGCACGAGATAAATTGATATGTCACTTTGAGTTAATCTTTGAGTCCTGAAATGTTACTATGGCTAAGAACGCGCTTCCTTTGTATTCGTATTCATTTGTCGTGGAAATCAAAGATGTTTATTCCGACACAAGACATTACCAGACCATCATGACATACTGATGTGGAAGATTTCCACCTTTAGCAAAGAAAACTTAGATAATGAAATTTTGGACTTTCTAGCCATTTTCAGCAGAAACAGGGTTGGTTTCATTGTTTTAAAATCCCTTGAAACTACTGTAGGCAAAAATTCCACCGAGGTGCCACGTTGGCTCTAATATTACCTGTAGCAGATACTGGGTTTGTATTATTTTCAAAATGACGGTATTTGTTAAGTCATATTTATAGGTTAGAGCATTGGAAATTATTTCTCACTTATGTGGAACGCGGAATGCGCGTCCCGCTGGAACATTTGCTCATCTGTATAAATCCAGCAAACTGCCCTGATTCCACGTTACTTGGCTGAAAAAACATAATTTACAGGCACTCCAAATCGCTTGATGTTCATTATTAGTGTTTAATACAAAAGCCGACGGATTTATCATTTGCTATGTACATTCCTTCACAACCAGTTTCGGAAACACCTCTCGCATAACTTACGTTTGGTAAATATTGCGGAGCTGCAGGTATAGATCTACCCCAGACTTACCTATCACCTTCACACCTCTAAAATGGAGCAGCTCTTCGGCCCGGGGCCGGGGGTGTCGACCTTCTCACAGGCTGGTGTACCAGAACGATCGACGGTGGCGGCGATCGCAGCCCGATGCGTCAAATTAGAGAGGCTGCGAGTGTCCTGGAGCCGTGATTGGAGTTTCACGGGGCGGCGTGATGGCGCTCGGAAGTACAGCCGACCGCACGGCGCGACCGCCTCCGATGTCACGTGGGAATATCAAGCACAGCGCGCTGATTTCTTCAGATTGATGGCCCGCATTTTATCAAAGCATCCATCTGGAAATAATTGGTCCGCACACATTCTTACCACAAAATCTACTTTTAATTGTTTTCTTTTGTGTTGGTGCAATGCAAAACAGGTTTAGAACGGTATGTTTTATTTGTTCTTAGCTAAGAAAACAGTATATGGCAAGTTTATATCAAAATGGAGTGGAAAGACTCTGGTTCATCTATTGTTTTTGAGCATTTCTTTTTTTTTTGGGGGGGCAGACTTGTTAACGTCAGCGGCTACTTAGCATCTATTCTTTTTAATAATGTTATATGTAGGTATCACTTCACAGAGTATATATTTTCGTATATACACCAAAGTTGATGCGTCACACTTCCAGAAACGGTAGGGAAGTGGCGCATTGCTGGAAAAACACTTAAAACGTTGACTACACCCATCTTATTAATTATCTACCAGTAAATTCCTAAATTGGAGATATCGACACAACTACCAAGGAGTAATCAGCCACAATAAAAGAGCCAGCTTTAGGACTTGGTCACCGCGGAGCCCTTGCCACGAATGCTTCTTCAGTACGGCGCCGGGCTGCCCGGAGCTCAATAAGTGTCCCAATCCCTTACGACTACGATATATTGGACCGTTTCAGGCATAGCCCGAAAATGGATGGATCTCAGTGGCGAACCCTTTTTCCAGACATCGACCTTTATGATTCCACCGAGACAGGAAGTTGACATCTGCTATGACCTCACGCACAGTCAAAGGCGCTAACTGACTTTGACTTACATACATGTATGGGGATAGTGGTTGATACAAGGGGGCTAGGGGCTCAAGCCCCTCCCCCGAAATGTCAGAGTGAATATAGTAAATGCATAGCCGAAGACAGATCCGAGGCGATGGGGAGGGGGAGGCTCAACACCCCTGGGCTGCCCTAAATGACTTCCTGGATCCACCACTATAGGAGGATTTGATTTAATTTGTCATGTATATACGCAAAATTTCCCCGGTCCTAAAAGCTGGAAAAACATGGTCAATATGGTACTAATTTCGGGCAAACACGAACTTTTGGGACATCCTGTACGTCATGACACGAAGTCCGAGTGTCCATCTAGCCCGATTTCGATGTGCCAAAAGTTTCAGAAATCGTTATACATATAAATACATGGTCTTAAGGTAATATCTATTTTCATGACAGCTACTGAAAAGTTCAGCTATCTCGAGGTGTTGTATTTTACGTCAGGTGGTTTTTTTTGAATAAGGCGATATATCATGTGTAACGTAACACTAATGCGTTAAAAAAGATGCATCCAAGGCAGCCAAAATGTGGTTAGGTTGAGGAAGTTTTACATTGAATCGTATATAATGATTATCATTACAACTACTAAAGCGTTTTAGACCCCTAGTGCACGGAAAACAGGAGATCGGTCAATTGACCAGTATGACCATTCTATGACCATACTTGACCTTTTCTCTTAAAAAAATAAAGCAGAATCAGCATCATATATTTTCACATATTCATATACTTCATATCTGTTGTTACCGGTCAATTGATCGGCGTGGCCCTCGTAGGGTTATCATCCATGAAACATAGAATATTGTGTTCAAGTTTTCAAAGGGGTCTTTTTACATGACACGCCTATTATTCATATGTGCAGTTGCAAAATTGGAGTGGAACTAGAGTTTTCATTAAGACAAAAATGATTTGTATAACACTTTCATTTTTAGCCTCAGAACAAACTTCAAACTAAGTGTTGAAACATTGTCCCTTGTTTAAAATAACATCGGCTTGGTTATACGCTAGAAATATTTTATAGTAAGGACCAACCAATTAAATGATAGGAGCTGTTCTGGCAGTTTAATAAAAGCTGCAGCAAAAAAATCCGCTGTGTTTTTCTCTTAGTCCAGGACGACGGACACTATCGTTCCTACCCGATCTCAGGTTTGAGTTGAGGGAAAACTAATTTCGGAATGGCGTCACTATTTTGCAGCATCGATTATTCACTTGATCATGATTAATGAAAAGAACATTGACCTTGTTCTTGAACATCACTTGTTCCACAACATAGCCTAAGAAGTCAAAACGCCAAATCACACACACAGTGCTTCAGCTTGTAATGTTTAAATTCAACACAGCGGTTGATGAAACATGATAATCATACAAGATAATAAAAAGGCAGCGAAAAGCAAGACACACAGTACATACTTATACGCTAACATTTGTAAACATCGTTGTTTTTGGGTCACACCTTGACACCATCTACGCTCTAAACTAAGTGTAAACATAAGTTTACATGCAATTTCAAGACCACATTTTCTCTTAACACCATTGCAAAACACATCTGCCAGGACAGCATGTACCATGTACAACATTGATTTCTCACACGCCCTTCTGCCTGCTAATCGTATAAAACCGCCGCTGAAAAGTAGACGGCGAGGAACAAGGTCGTTACCGGAGATGTTAGCAATGGACGGATTCATATGGATCACCAGAGACGGACTTCAAACATACACTACGTTCGGAGAGACTTCAAGCTGCCAACGCAACTCCCTCACAAACAATACTTATCTGAATGCATAATTGGCTGTATGGCTGTATGCGTAGGCATATATCTATCATGTACAGACCAGTCTGAAGTTCGAATGAACGCATTTCCTTGATGAACCAAACGAGAAACACATTCACTCCGCCGGTGTGATACCTCTTGCCCTCAAGTGCATATGTGCAGTCGTTCAGGGCTCAGATAGTGTTTTTTATTGGCACGAAAAGGGGCGCAGAGTAAAACTGTATTATTTTGGAGGTGTGCCAGTGCGCTTTGAATTCAGAAACATATCCCAGAAATCCGAGCAAAACGTCCCACGTATAGCACAAATTAAAGACAAGAATCTGGTAAACATACATCTGGCAGCAATATTAGTCCCTAGACATGACAACGCTTCCAGCCCCACCCCCTTACCGCTCACACAGCAAAATCACAGCCAGTGAGTCCCGAAAAGAACCACTGAACTGGATCACGAGTCTAAACCCCTGCATGCGATCACACATCACTGTTAAGATCTACCAAACACTGAAAACACATCACACGCAGGAAAGTGATACCCAGGGGCGTAGCCAGGATTTCGCTCAGGTGGGGGGGGGGCGGCGCCCTGAAAAGAGCCCCTGCAACAGCGCCAAAAGGGTCCTGATGAAAAGAGCCCCTGCAAAAGCGCCAAAAGGCCCCTGATGGTTAAAAAGGTCCCTACTTGTTACAGAATAGAGTGCTGAAGAGGGCTTAAGAGGGCCCTGGCTGGTATGAAATTTCAAATTTGGCCACAGAGCATAGTGGAGGCGAGCCGCGCTTCTGCGCGGCCCTTGTCCTCAGGGGGTCCTCCGGGCCCTCAGGGGGGGGGCGGCTGTCCCTGCCGCCCCCTTGGCTACGCCCCTGGTGATATCCTTCATATGATCACTACCGCTTCATCTCAGCTGAACCTCCAGAAGCAGTGAGATGGAGGTTCACACTATTGAGTTGATGTAGACGAATGGGAAGTACATTTTGAGCGTGTTTTATCCATGTGGGGTTTCAGCAGGCGCGCGTCGTTCTCTCGCTTTATCATTGCTGAGACAGCCAGGTTTATTGACACGAATTGGTTCAGTGTCCCTCCACCCATCTGATTTTGAATTATACTTTTTCACTTCCGCTTGAAGTAAGTATAGTTAACTCCTATCGGCATTCTACCAGACATCAACCTACGTTAAAGTTGCGCCTGGCTAAATAAAAAAGGATACAACAATAGATGAAAATGTCTATAAAATATCAAATAACTGGGTTTCGGGATCGCCGCTTTATTAAGACTCTTAAGAACCACGTCTAAGAAGTCTTGCAAATCAGCATCTCAGCACCACAACATTTCTAGCATCGGCGTTATTTAGTGCTGCTTACCAATTAGTCAAATTTCAATGAATTAGCCACCCGGAAACCACTAGAATGTCTAATAAAAATGCAATGTTGAACATAGGTTACACCCTATTAATTGATATCCATGATTTGCGCACGACCATGAAGTTTAAACAAGTCGCGGGTTCACACAACTTGTACTGTAAGTAAGGAATGACTTTCGTTATTTATGTAGCCTTTGCAGAGTACTCCCTCAATGAAGCACGTGTTGATTGTTTCATCAATGAAACAGTCTTCTCAGTTGGATACTGCATGAGTCGTAAAGGTGTCGAGGTGTTGACAAGTATGCTGCAGCTGCGTATTTGCTCCATTTTCGACTTATCGGTGTCTCCTGAAAACAATAGAAATTTAGCTATATCAACTGAAGCAAAGGCAAATTGGGGCACCGAACAACGCTGGACCACATTTTCTTCAAATCATTTAAAAAGTGGTACTTTCTGAAAATGTCTAAGGGCGAAAGAGGTGCAAATTTACACTCTGAGCGGGTGAACGCAAACGATCAGAAGTCAGCGTAACCAATATCAGACACCACGGCAGGGCAGTAAAACAGACAAACCCCTCCAACACGACATATCGGACATTGCGTAAGAGGCTGCTTCAGACTATAGGAAACGACCTTGGCCTCAGTTTCTGGAAGATTATCCACGATGACACTCACTACGAGCTTCCGGGATGACTCAGATCAGTGGAAACTGAGGGCGCCAGCACGCCGCATCGTCGACCACCACCGAGCACCGCGAAATAGCTCGGTGACTCATGTTTGAATAACTCGATGGATGGGTAGCATGCGGACGAAAGTGAGAGCGGCTGACGTACTGGTGGGCGTGGGGTTGCGAAACCTCCGAGTTATTTCATCTGACGCATGAAACTGGATGATTCGCATGGATGTCTACTGATGATTAGTATAATGCAGGTGCTGGGAAGAGGCTTCACGCCAAAACAGCTGGGGACCTTTCCATCGATGCATGCAGTCACAGAACTAGATGAAGTTGTTACATTAAACGCTCAAAGACCAAACAATGCTTAGAACAATTACAGAGCCCTCTAGGAAACCTATATGACTTTTCATATGTAATGCACTAGATGACGGTGGGAGGGAGGCTGTGGGTGAAGTTTTAACTTCTCGCTGACAGTGAACATTTGATTTTAAAACCAAAGCATCTACGGTTTTAGACTCGAAGCGTCCCACAGATAATCTACCCAACATTTGGTTTTTGCACAATTTAGCGCAAAACTATTATTTTCCGTGTTTCCCACGGGAAGGGGGGGGCAGACGTCCCAGTGGTTTAATTCACCGTCTCCAGATTGGATTGCAGTGGGTTCAATCCCCACGGCGGGAATCCGTCTTTCGTGTCCTATCTGATCCGGTGGAAAGGATCCCTAAGCACCCTCGCCAGTACTACCTGCAATTGGGCAAGTGTGCCTGTTGGGAATGGTCAAAATGAAAAAAATCAATAATTTTACGATGCAAATTGGGGGACATACCCATCGTCCCTTTGCTTTCAACACCTATGGCTCATGAGGATGTAAGCCCAAGAATATCAGATGCTGATGAAGCATGAGTGCAGTGAATGCGGAAGATACATGAGTGCTGAAAGATGCATGAGTGAAAGAGATGACAAGTGCCTATGGCACTGGGCCAAACCAGGATCCTGGGAGCTGGGCTTGTAGCAGTCTAGCCTGCCTCCAACCCTTTTGACCCAGCACCACCTAGAATGTTTTCATACCCACCACTGCCTCCTGGGGAGGGGGGAGGAGGGGTTCGATCGGACCCCTCCCCCAACGACCTCGAGAACCGGTGGTGATGCAGAAAAAAACTGCACCGGCGCTGTAAGAGTTTTCCCGTCTTCTGCATTCAACTAATGTTTGAACTATATGTATTGACCCGTGGCGTTACAGTGGGCAAAAATGTGTCAAATTTAGGCTCATTTAGGAAATATATCATACCTTGGAGAAAATGGTACCTATAACAAAGCCAAAGGTATCAATGGGTTCATCTTGACACAAATATTCAAATGGCATGGAATGTCCTTGAAATGTATCATTGTGGTCATGACCTGACCTTGACCTTAAATTAAAGTCAAATAATGAGCTTTTAAGGTCATTTTTCCACATCATTCGCATCATCTGGCCATGCTCGTCACCACGATACGAAGTTTCTTTTTGTAGGTATCTTGTTTTTTTCATAAGTTATAGACACAAACAACTTCCAAAAGCGTGACCTTTGATAACTTTTAGTGACGCCCTCGTTATTGACCTGACCAGAAGATGGATGAGAGTGCACAATTTGTTCTCAAGAGCTTTCAAACCATGTTCCAAAACTGGATCTAGCTCTTCTGGAAGCTGTGTTGAGCCCTAATTTTGTCAGCCTCATTCTAGAAGAACAAAATTCCCGTGCATAAGCATAGAACTGACCTCATAACTCGCCAATCTAAACCGTCCCAGATGCTAATTTTCGTCATAAGGTGTCGCATTGATCACCTAAGAGATATGATAAGCGACGTGTTTTGTCATTTAAATCAACTCAAAGGCACTTGCGAATAAGCGAGGGGAGTCGGGTCTGATCGTAGCCCACCCCAGGCGGCGAAGGGTATAACCCTCAACTAAGGCGCATATAAAATAGGTCGTATAATGTTATGACACAACGGAAAACTCTCATTTACTGTCACGACATGGGCAAAATGAAGTAAAAACAATACCTGACTACGGCAAACATATCAGACTGAATTACACCGAATGTTAATCACGAAAATATATAGACTAATCTAATAATCAAAGGCCTTTCGACAAATAAGTCAGTTGTCCACGATATCCCTAACACAAATTGTTTGACTAAAACCAATGTTTACGGAGAACCAGAAAGAGGTATAAAGAATAGAAAACCATCCCATCTAGCATTCACCACCCTTCATAATTATAAAGGGTGGTGAGATATATGAGATTTTGACATTTTGACCGATTGTTTTTGTCATCTCAAAATCTTCGACCGGTACGATTTTTGTAACACCACGAAGGCTTTCTGCACCGAGCACTCACAGCAGGTTTAGCGCGGCTGCTGCGGCCACGATTCCCATTGTTGATGCACGCCTCTCCGACGGCGAGAGCATTGACGACGAGCCCGAGGTGATGTAACCAGGCACGTTACACGCCGGCGGACACACCGGCACAGAGGCCTCTGTGGGGCAACAGAGGGAGGTCAGACACACACCGGCACAGAGGCCTCTGTGGGGCAACAGAGGAGGTCGAACCGGCACGAGGCCTTTGGGGAAGATGACACACGGATAAGTCCTTGTAGGCAATAGAGGAGGTCGACACACAGGCACAGCCTCTGTAGTCGAACGACGGGCAAAGTCCCTGAGCAAGGGTCACACACACGGGCACGAGGCCTCTTGGGAAAAGTCGATACGCATAAGTCCTCTGCATAAGTCACCACCGGCAAGGCCTCTGGGCAAGGAGCTCCACACACCGGCGGCCTCTGGGGGAAGGTCGAACAATGGGCAAAGTCCTCTTAAGCAGGCACACAGGCACAGGGCCTTTGTGGGTAACAGGGGTCAAAGGTCTGTGGGGCAACAGAGGGGCTCAGACACAGATGCCTCTGTGGAACAAATAAGAGAGGTGAGACACCTATGGAAGGCGAGTGTGGATAAATCACATCCTTAAAAAGCAATGCCAACAATTATCCTGTAAATGAAAATTTCCTTCCACATAAAAATGGTGATTATCTGCATCGGTATCCTCTCAGATTGACTACCGATTACTTGAAATCTAAAGAAACAATGAAAATGTATATTTACATTATAAGTATATTTAGCCCACTATAAAAACTAATAGCAGCGTTGACGTTTAAAACACAAAGCCACAAAGCAATTAAGAGAATAATTCAGCATTGCTGCCAACATGCGGAGTTTCGGCACTGTCCTGAACGGCCGTTTTACAAGGAACCGCAGTTTTAGATCAGGTCTAACAGGAATCAGCCCAGTATTTTCTGTGAGCTGCCTGGACGTACCGATGAGTTCCACCTGGGACTCGCTGATGCCCAGTCGGTTCTCGGCGCGGCACGTGTACAAGCCGTACTGTTTCTGCTCGATGGTCAGCGTCCGCAGGTTGCTGTCGGTAGTCTGGTCGCTGGTCGCAAACATGGCCATCCTGCCGAAACAGACAGCCAGCGTGAAGCCACGCCCGGGCGAGGTCGCTACAGACACGAGGCGGACATAGTTTTGCAAACACGTGTATAATCAATGTGTTTTGTTTTGGTGCCACTTGAAGAACTCTGGGAGGAAACTGAATCATGCTGAATAGAAATTAATAATGGAAATAATACAGTAGTTCATCTCTGTATTTCATTTGTGTATTTTGGCCTATGCATGTGGATTAGCCAGTCTTTGCCAATGTGATAGGCACTAATAAGATTCAAACCCATATGCTGTTACCATAGGTTGCACAGATAGCATGTAACCAGAGGATGCATCGCTCGAAAACAAACTGCACCAGCATAGAACACGAATGTCTAGGAACAAGACTGCCTAAGTGTTTTTACTGTTCAATAAAAAAATGACTTTTACCATTTAATTATCTTACTGTGTCTCAATTCTACTGTCATCCATTCGTTTTGAGATTTTATCGCGTGCATGTCATTGTAAACAATCACCATGATGTTTTATCCCTTTGACTTCAGCTATAATTGGGTGTAATACCTGTTGCTGATTGTGCTCAGGAAACAATAAACAACAACGCTACTTTGGCTATATCCGCAGAATCATTGGATGCATCCCTGCAGGACCATAGTTGACAGGTGGTGTATGTGCCTAACCTTGGACAAGATGTATGCCAACATGCGGTATGAATATGGGAAAGGTTAAGTCGCCAGGAAAGAGAACCACTACATGGTTATACAAGAGCCTAAAAGATCACATTCGCATGGTCACATTCAGTGTCAGATCGTAAAAGAGTTTCACATTGAATACATTTGTATATATATATTTTTACATGCTATTGCAAGCTCGAGTTTTGAAAGCTGAGTCTCACTAAAGTCACCAAGGGACTTGTCACGGAGACCCCGACCACACCATCCGAATGAGAAACTCCCACAATGAAGGGCTAATTTAGAGGCTAAATTTTAGTGTCCCACAAAGCACAGGGACTGCCACCCCGCTCAGGTCATCCTCTTACCAGTAAGTTGTCCGCCGACCTGTGTCAGTTTGATATTAAGTGTCACAGCGTCTTAGGAGAATCAATTCAAAGACTGCACACACGCTGCCACCACATGCTCCTGAGCAGCTGACCGGAACTCAACGCTCCACCAACTGAGCTACCGGGGTGGCGAACTTCTAATAGAATCTGGTCCATGTCGTTGGTTTCCAAAAAAAGAGGCCTGATCTTTTGCATACTATAATCATTAATAATCAATTATCCATTATAATGAAATGCATATTTTTTTTTTTTTTATATATATATATATATATATCAAAACTTATGACCGAATCGACAAAAATTGGAATCTAAATCCAAGCCCAGATTCAAAACTAGTCAAATTGTTTGAACAATGCAATCCAATCCTCCATTGGATTGGATAAGGATTGAATAACCCATATTATATCCAATCCATACACACTCTGAAGCCCTACCGGATGCTATTAACCACTCACAACTGGTGCTGGTTGTTGTTGAGGACGATGCCGTCCTTGAGCCACGAGATGCTCGGTGGAGGGTATGCCGCCACAAAGCACTGTAGATCCATGTCATACTTCATAGCCTGAAACGTCGAACTGTGGTCAGCTTTCAGATGAGAGAACGACAGATCCGTGGGTTGTTTTATTGATTGATTTGCGTTTAAGAATATGTTTCGAGCCTCTCGTCATCTGATCCTGGTAACAATTTCCGAAACAGAGGCGGTCAGGTGGCCCACGCGGAATAAGCCATTTTGAGAGAGCAGCTATTTAATAGTCTTAAATCATGTAGGTCTTAGATAAAAAGTACTTGTGCTGGCGTAGGTACACACCTGCACGCGAGAAGAAAATATACGTACAACATTTACGTTCCGGTCCTCGCGAGGCATGATATTTGGTAATCAACGTAGCAAATGTATGGAATATGACAAAATATATTTTGAAATATCTGCAAAAGTGGAAACAAAATTGTCGATGAGCAGCTTTGGGAATGAACACAATTTGGACAATAAGAGAGCAGCATTTAAGCGCCGTTGTGACTTGGTGGCGTGAAATCTCATCGTGACAATACCACTAATCTCATCCTGGGGCGAGGAGGGCGGTGAGACGCGTTGTGGGGGCGTTGATGTTCTGGAGCAGAGAGGACAACTGCTCTCTTTGACGCCTCGGATCTGCCTATCCGCTAATGATCTTTAGAAACTGTTTCAGGCCATCCATTTATCAACAGCGCGTCCCGTTACTCCGCACACCTGGTAGACTTTCGGCCTGCGCACGGTTATGACCGGCTTGAACTCGACTTCGACGAAGACGTTGCGCTTGGAGCCGCGGCCAACGCCGTTGTCGGCCACGCAGTAGTAGGTGCCACGGTCCTCCCTGCTGATGTTGGCGATGGACAGCACGCTGCCCCTGCAGACGCACGCAGGATTTGAGTGGTGGGGCAGGGGAGTCTGGGGTTTAACGACGCATCAACTAGTGAGGTTATACGGTCTTTGAGCGGTGAATGAGTGCTCAGTGGAGACTAGAAGAGGTTTGCGATCAGAGTTCATGATCCGCGTTGGTTACTATGAAAAAGTATTAAATATGTGAGATGAGCCAGGCAATCAACAGGCATGCACTATCTGCAGTGCCATATCTTAATGTGGAATATACATTTTCTTCGTAAAAGAAAAGCATTACAAATGCTCGGAAATGCAAAAAGGTTTCCCTGGAAAATGGTACATTCCTACCAAAGTGAATTATCTTAAGCATAACAAGTACAGAAATATAAGCAAGGACACTTTGAAACGACAAGCTGACCAACGCAGCATTTTCAAAGACGTTCAATCCGACCCTACCAAAGTGAAAGAGCCGCGTTCGTACCGTGAGATTGCTTTCCCGGTGGGCAGGAGGTAGTTGTTGTCTCGTCTCCAGGTAATTTCAGGCCGCGGGAACCCAGTCGCATAGCAAGCTATCTCGGCACTCTCTCCCTCTGAGGCGATGACGGATCTGCCCAAAAACACACACCCTGAGATTGGACTATCCTAGATTAAGCAAACAGAGATGTTTTACTTCACATCTGTTTCATACAAGCTGCATTCCCAAGAAATAACTATAATTTACCAAATGCTAACAGGTGCAGTGACAGCTTTCCAATGTCCCCGCCCCTCCAGATATTATATTTTTGTCCGTAACGGATGCCCCAAATTTTCTACCCTAATATTAGGAATTTACCCCAAACAAAAATATTATTTTTTGTGTCGCATGAGAGAGAAAATTATCACCCCCAGTGCACAGAATGATTAGGTTAGGTGCCAAAGGGTGATAACTTACCACACTGAAGCGATTATTTACACATCAATGGGCACCAGTTTCCAGTTTTTTTAATATGCAATTTTCTGGTTCCTCGAAATTTTCCCAACTAGGCTGGCAGGCTCCACGGTTGTTTTTACTCTACCCCCCTTCCCAGATTAATCAAGGGACAATGTAATATATATTTCTGCAAGGTTTTAAACTGCCAAGAAAAGAAAATGATGAAGATTAAAGGTTGGATAATTCAGACTAAGCGCTTAGAGGTCCGCAAAAGCCAACTAGTGGGCAGCAAAACAGAACTAAGCTTGGGAAAAATGGGAACATTGCATGAGTCGAGTCCCAAACTTTTGGGAAGAGCTTTGCCCCGATTATTCAGCTGAGGAGACGCGCTCCTCCCCCGTCCCATTTTCGATGGACATGGCGCTACCTACGATTACTGCGGCGTACCATGTGGTACAGTGGGGGTGATTGTCATATTCTATGTAAATATGTCGGAGATGACGGTAAAATACCGTGTGAAGTTGACGGAGATGACGGTGACATACCGTGTGAAGTTGTCGGAGATGACGGTGACATACCGTGTAGAGTTGTCGGAGATGACGGTGACAAACCGTGTGAAGTTGTCGGAGATGGCAGTAACATACCGTGTAGAGTTGTCGGAGATGACGGTGACATACCGTGTGGAGTTGTCGGAGATGACGGTGACATACCGTGTGGAGTTGTCGGATGATCACGGTATTTACATACTGTCACGGAATTATCGGAGATGACGGTAACATATAGTCCGGAATTGTCGGGGATGACGGTGATCATAACCGTGAGGAGTTGTCGGAGATGACGGTAACATATCGTACGGAGCTGTCGGAGATGACAGTGACATACCGTATGGAGTTATCGGAGATGACGGTGACATACCGTGTGGAGTTGTCGGAGATGACGGTGACATACCGTGTGGAGTTATCGGAGATGACGGTGACATACCGTGTGGAGTTGTTGGAGATGACGGTAACATACCGTGCGGAGTTATCAGAGATGACGGTAACATATCGTACGGAGTTGTCGGAGATGACGGTGACATACCGTGTGGAGTTGTCGGAGATGACGGTAACATATCGTACGGAGCTGTCGGAGATGACAGTGACATACCGTGTGGAGTTATCGGAGATGACGGTAACATACCGTGTGGAGTTGTCGGAGATAACGGTGACATACCGTGTGGAGTTGTCGGAGATGACGGTAACATACCGTGTGGAGTTGTCGGAGATAACAGTGACATACCGTGTGGAGTTGTCGGAGATGACGGTAACATACCGTGTGGAGTTGTCGGAGATGACGGTGACATACCGTGTGGAGTTGTCGGAGATGACGGTGACATGCCGTGTGGAGTTGTCGGAGATGACGGTGACATACCGTGTGGAGTTATCGGAGATGACGGTGACATACCGTGTGGAGTTATCGGAGATGACGGTAACATACCGTGTGGAGTTGTCGGAGATGACGGTAACATACCGTGTGGAGTTGTCGGAGATGACGGTAACATACCGTGTGGAGTTGTCGGAGATGACAGTGACATACCGTGTGGAGTTGTCGGAGATGACGGTAACATACCGTGTGGAGTTGTCGGAGATAACGGTGACATACCGTGTGGAGTTGTCGGAGATGACGGTGACATACCGTGTGGAGTTGTCGGAGATGACGGTAACATACCGTGTGGAGTTGTCGGAGATGACGGTGACATACCGTGTGGAGTTGTCGGAGATGACGGTGACATACCGTGTGGAGTTGTCGGAGATGACGGTGACATGCCGTGTGGAGTTGTCGGAGATGACGGTGACATACCGTGTGGAGTTATCGGAGATGACGGTGACATACCGTGTGGAGTTATCGGAGATGACGGTGACATACCGTGTGGAGTTGTCGGAGATGATGGTAACATACCGTACGGAGTTGTCGGAGATGACGGTAACATACCGTGCGGAGTTGTCGGAGATGACGGTAACATACCGTATGGAGTTGTCGGAGATGACAGTGACATACCGTGTGGAGTTATCGGAGATGACGGTAACATATCGTATGGAGTTGTCGGAGATAACAGTGACATACCGTGTGGAGTTGTCGGAGATGACGGTAACATATCGTATGGAGTTGTCGGAGATAACAGTGACATACCGTGTGGAGTTTTCGGAGATGACGGTGACATACTGCGTGGAGTTGTCGGAGATGACGGTGAAATACCACGTGGAGTTGTCTGAGATGACGGTGACATACCGTATGGAGTTATCGGAGATGACGGTGACATACCGTGTGGAGTTATCGGAGATGACCGGCTTCAGTCTGACGGCCAGTAGAACACTCCCGCTGATGGAACGCTGGACACTGATTTGACAGCGACACTCGTATATGCCCTGGTCTGACTCCTGGATATCGTCTATCTGTGGAGCAAGGGAAGTGCTGCGCTCATCTGAAGGACAGCAAAAAGTCGGGGAGAGAGCCCACTTTAACACGCGCATTGACGGAGGTCTGAGCCACCTTCGCCTTGACCGGGGGGAGGGGCGGGTACCCACCCCCCTATGATCCCGGAACCGCGCTAGTTAGCAAGTTAGCAAAAAACAGTAAACGGTGTTGGATAGCCCATTCACTTCTCCATCGAAAATATTTGAACCATTTTTTCAGGTACATTTAAAGGGATGTGCCTGTGATTTTAACTGGTGAGTTGTAGGGTCGGAACACGGACTCCTATTTTTGTTTGGACTCGATATTTCCGTGAAAAGCTAAACCTCTGCGCCCTCGCCCCGTGGGGGCCTTGTTGTGGGTACTGGTGTGACGACATTGCTGCGTCGTGGCATGCCACGACCCTTGGCGTTTCGTATGGTGGGTGGAGTGAATCCGGCTGATTTTTTTTTTTGAGGAGTTTTTAGCTTGGCCTGTTTTTGGAATCGTGGTGGTTTTTTGCTAAGACGCTAAACAGTGTTTAAGGTCACTAGAGGTCAAAACATGTCGTCATAGGGATAACATGTAAATTAAGTTTTTCGGCCATTTCATCTGAATATGTAAAAATAGATCAAAACGATTTAAACTGTATGAATCCTCGCAGCAAGCCGAATCAAATGATATATCATATTACCTTGCTAGGTCAAATCAAGGATTTGACCTAACCTGAGGTCAGGTAAATGTAAAATTGAGTAAAAGGCATATCATTAGAACCGCAATGACGAGGCAAATATAATGCAGTTAAAGTACATGCTCTATCTCTATTCATTACTGAGTTATTCAGTTAAAACCATTTTTCCCAAGTATTTCCAATGGAGAGGTCATGGCTCGTACCTGACCTTAGGTCATCGATATCAAAAATACCGGAACATATTTTAGAGAAGTCGGTGGGGCCATTGCGTGATATGAGTTTCAATCGGATAGGTTAATCCTGTTCCGACTTATGCTATCTTAAACTTTGAGGTCAGGTCACTTGACCTGTACTGGTGACCTGACCTGGGATGACCTAACCTTAAAACTTTGAAAAAAGTTGTAAAAATGATGAGGGAAAGTGATGCCAAGTACGGCGGCGCTACGCGCCGCCGTTTTTATGCTGTCTTCGAAAAACCCGATGGGGGGCGATTACCCGCCCCACCCGTCAACGCGCGTGTTAATATAGCCTATTTCAGAAACTAACGGGATTTACGAGTAATTTTGCGGACAATATTATCTCAAGGGAAGTGAGACATCCATAGTTCTGCGAGCTACCTAGCTTTAGCCGTCAGGAAGATCGAAAGCTCCCTTAAAAGAGCTAGGAAGTTTGCAAACTTCCCGAAGTTTGACTAGACCTTGTATGACAAGCCATAACTGCAATGCCTGGCGTACGCCCTACTGCATACGCCCTGGCAAGTTATTCAATAAACCGTCCAGAAATTTTCTATACATAATCATTTGTAGACAGACTTGTGCGACTTCGAGTCGGAGTCGGAGTTTAACCCTCGCCCCAACCGGGGGGCCATCGATGGCCCCCCTAAGGTTTTTTCCGGAATAGCAGAAAAACGAAGAGGCGCAGCGCCGCGGTTGGACCTCTTACTGTATCATTTTCTCACCATCCCTGAAATTTTTTACCCCGGGTCACCCAAGGTCAGGTCACCAGACGAGGTCAACCAAGGTCACCTCACTTCAACTTTGGAGCTCTGTAAGAGCTACATTTCAAAGTCGATCAATTTGAAACTTCCTACACTTCATGACCCTTCCAGGGTCTAAGACGTGTATATCCGGGATTTTTCGATTTCGTGCCCTGAGGTCAGGTCACGAGGTGACCTCTCCCATTGGAAAAAGCATGGGGAAAAGATGTCTTATGATCTAAAAGTCACAAAAAGCGATTGAAAATGCTCAGTTTGATCAGAAAAGCGTTCTTAGACACGCTTTCACGGATTCCAGGGGCCATATTTGCCCTTTGACCTTTCCAAGGTCATCCAAGGTCACCAGGGGTCAAAAACAGTATTTTGACAATAACTTTTGACCTAATTAAGCTAGAGCACTGAAACAAACACCATCGTGTTTGTCTTGTCACTGGCTTTCATTTGATATACGGCAAGGTCACTTTTTGACCTTTAGTGACCTCAGGTCATCTTAGGTCACGAGGTTACCTCTGGAGGTCAAACCACTGGTGGGAGGTCTTTACGTTTCACACACCGGAAAAAGGACTGACAATTTCCTATCAAATGTACTTTACCAGATCTCAATAGCTCTAATGGCATAAGAGTTATGCCCAGTTTGCTTAAGCAATGCATATTTGAGTGAAAATAGCCGATCTTGACCTAATTTGACCTCTGGAGGTCAAACAATTGACCTGAGCACTAAAACATGTGAAGTAATTTCTTACTGAATTCACGCGAGCTTTCTATTGCACTTTGCAGATTTGCACTAACGCCCATATTTTCGGAGTTAGAGGGAGGGCCATCGATGGCCCCTCCGGTGGGGCGAAGGTGGCGCCGGACCCTCGGTGGGGCGCGGGTTGCCTCGGACGGCGGGCGGGCGATGGTTTCACCCAAATTCTGACTCGTTAGACTCTGAGTTGAGTTGAGTTGAGCCAAAAAAATAAGTTAGATGAGTTGAATTGAGTCGGTTCACACCACGTCAATGAGTTGAGTTGAGTTGAGTTGAGTTGTGAAGACCGCGAGTCAAAATAAATTGACGAAAAAAATAGACTCAGTATGCAAATATATTAAATAAGTTTAAATTTGCCTGCCTTTTGCAAGGCTCCTTTGAATACCTTTTCCTCCAGTGTTTTAACTTTTTCAGTCAAAACTTTAAATTTGTTTCAATATATCAAATTAGGTATACGGTTCAATTGCTTATTTTAAAGGTTCATCCGGTCTGAAAAAATCCCTAGGCACAACACAAATAATACCTATGCTCGAAAAATTAAACAGGCTCCTATCTCTGGCCTTGTATTAAATATTTTTAAAGGTGAAAGAGACTGCAAAATGAATTTCAAATATCTAAAAAAATCATCATCATCAATATCCAGTATTACTTCTTTTCAACCACCACTCACGGTTAGTAGAGACACCCGAACGGTCCACCACCACTCCAATAAAAGAAAAAGCACAGGGAAGAGTGCGCCATTGCTGTCTTTGAAGAACAAATTTAGTCAAGGATAGGCTCAAGCTTAAGTAGCTTCAGGGCAAAACAATGTAGAAGTCACGTGATAATTCATAAAGTGATGTGAATATTTCTCATCTACATATGATGTTGTTTATTTTGTCTTAACACGCGCATTGACGGGGGTCTGAGCCACCTTCGCTTTGACGAGGGGGGACGGGTACCCGCCCCTTCTAAGATCTCAAGAACCACGGTAGGTAGCGAAAAACGGTAAACGGCGTTGGGTAGCCCATCCACTTCTCCATCGAAAATATCTGAACCATTTTTTTGTCAGGTCACATTTAAGGTTACGAGAGGACAAAACATGCCGTAATAGGGATAACCTGTAAATTAAGTTTTTCGGCCATTACATCTGAACAAGTAAAGAGAGAGAAAAACGACTTGAACTATATGAACCATCGCAGCAAGCCGAACCGAATGATATATAATTTGACCTTGCTAAGTCAAATCAAGGATTTCACCTGACGAGGTCAGGGTCAAATTATATAAAATGCATATCATTAGAATTGAAAAGCCAAGGCCGAGTCTAATGCAGCTAAAATAAACGCTCTATCACTCTCCGTTACTTAGTTATACAGTAAAAACCATTTTCCATGTATCTCCAATAAGAGGTCATGCCTCGTACCTGACGTCAGGTCATCGATATAAAAATACCGGAACATATTTTAGAGAACTCGGTGGGCCCATTATGTGATAAGAGTTTCAATCGGATAAGTTCACCCTGCTCCGACTTATGTTATCTTAAATTTTTTTGAAGTCAGGTCACTTGACCTGTACTGGTGACCTGACCTGAGATGACCTAACCTTAACATTTTCACAGAAGTTGTAAAAATGTTGAGGGAAAAGGAATGGCAAGTACGGCGGCGCGTAGCGCCGCCGTTTTACTACAATCTCAGAAAAAACCCGAGGGGGCGGGTTACCCGCCGCCGTCAATCCGCGTGTTAAATGCGCTGTCTGCAGCTGATGCTTTAGTTTTGCCTTTCAAAAGCAGTTCTTACTGTGAGCATTGAAAAGTTTGATCTCTGACTTGACAAAATATTGAAACACCATTGTTGCGCGAATCAGACGAATTATTTCTTGCTACTGATTTTCTTTGATCGTCGTCTGTATTTCATTTGGAAGGCCGTACACATTGGCAATTTTCTATCAAACTGTGATCCCATTTTGAAGTGTGATAGGTATGTGCTGTATTGGAGGTTTTCAAGCTGAAAATTGTATTGGGTTTAAAAACATGAATGTATTAAATGCAACATGATGATCAAATTTCCATTTCTATTGTCCGATGTCATATATTGATATGGTATAATATTTCCTAGGTTTTGCTGTAGTTCTTAGAATTTGCAATTGCAACTAGGTACTCTAGTAATAAAAGCTTAGATTTTGGTTCAGCTCATGGCATACGAATGTTTCATTTACCAAAATTATATAGCAACGTTCTTTAACAGAAACAAAAAGCAATATCCGTATTATTCCTGAAAAATATAGTTTAGATGATGTTTTTAGCTTGGACCTTTTCTGATAGTATGGAGGTGCAATTATTTCCCTATGTTGTTGTAACCTTTACCCATTTGTGTTCTTTTCCATTCCATGTACCTGGTTAAACATGCTAGGCTTCTTTTAAAAATCATTGCAACATGTTGTGGCAGCTTTATCTGGCAGTGACAGCCTGGGAGAATAAAAATATATCCATGGCTCCTGGCTATAATTAATTTTTAATTATTCAATTAATTAATCTTCCATTTATTAATCTCATTTTCCTGTATGGCTTTCTGTACAGCTTGTCTTTTATTGGTTTATTGGTTTATTCATTTGTTATTATTATTTATTTATATTATTTATCATGTATTTATATATTTTGAAACCGAGTCGAAGTTTGAGTTGAATTGAGTCGTGGTTGAGTCGGAGTTGAGTCGGGAGGATTTAACCTTGAGTCGGAGTTGTGTCGGCTCACTGAACTCTTGACAATGAGTTGAGTCAGAGTTGAGTCGACCACTCTCAGCACATGAGTTGAGTTGAGTCGACTCAAAAAAATTCTGAAACGCACAACTCTGTTTGTAGGTAATAAAGCGTTCAAGCTATATACATTGATATTTATAACTGCTAAATGTTTCTGCAGATAAAAATACCACGGGGTGTCGTAACTTGTTGTCCTATCAGAAGATCCAGCTTGGTGTCAACAGCTGCCCGCCGTCTATTTTTTTCTAGCAGATAATTTCAACCCGATAATTGGCATACATTCCAGGTCCTGTTCTACCATTCATCCTGAAACGTGTGGCTGCCTCTCATTTACCTGACTGGCCATAGTCGTCCTGGCCTCCTTCCCCCTCTGCCCTTTCTGGCCCATCCTGGCTACCCACCAGAGCCCTGTCCGCTCATTGTATCCCTCCTGTCTGGCTCTGCTTGGCTACCCATTAAGTTCCTGCTCTTGACCATAATGTAGTAATCATGGCCTAAACACATCAGAATGTGCGTTTTTCTAACCCTCTTGTTTCTGAGATCTCGGAAAGGGTGCACTTTAGAGACCTCCTCTTCACTGCACGTTGATACCACATCCCTCTCCACTGCAGATGTTAACACGAATCCTGCTGAAGGGAGCGGGGAAATAAATGCTGAATCGAAAAGTGAATTGCTCCGATATCTTAACCAAGCTCATGTGTCTAAATGACTATATTTATGCGGGCAGCAGGATTAGCGATACCGAAACTACCGGCTACGTTTCTTGGGAGTCCGAACGAACACAAAGTACTGTTTTGAAAACTCCAATGTTTTAAAGAGCGTTTGAGGTAAATTGAGTGGTATCGAGGAGCTTTCCTAGAACCACCAATAAGCAGCAGTATTAACATCGATCCAACTAAGCTACCAGCGGCAATATCCGGTGGTACAAACCTGGAGCACGTAGGTGTCGTCCTTGACCTCCAGTGACAGTCGCGGCTCCTGGGCGATCAGCAGCGAGTTGGTGGAGATAGGCACCGGCACGCCGCCCGGGCCGCTGGCCTGCTTGATCCACATCACTGGGAAGTCGCTGGCAAACTGACAACAGGAGGGGGGTGAGCAATGTGAAGAGAGATGACCGCGAGACAAGGCGCAAGAGCAAAACGCTGCGCTGCCGTCGTTTTCCAGTGTGAAAAGGAAGGAAACCATCAGAGCTTAGGTACATCTCTCTATTTTTAAGACCTTCACATGACATGTGTACTTGTGAAGGACAAGCCGTTAACAAGCGCATTAACGGGGGGGCAGGTACCCGGCTCCCTCAGGTTTTTCGGAGATACCATAAAATAGTGGCGCGTACCGCCGCCGTACTTGGCATACCTTTTCACTCATATTTTACAACTTCTGTCAAAATTTTAAGGTTAGGTCATCTCAGGTCAGGTCACCAGTACAGGTCAAGTGACTTGACCTCAAAGTTTAAGATAGCATAAGTCGGAACACGGTGACCTTATCCGATTGAAACTCATATCACATAATGGCACCACTGAGTTCTCTAAAATATTTTCTGGTATTTTTTATATCGATGACCTAAGGTCAGGTACAAGCCATGACCTCTCCATTGGAAATACATGAGAAAATAGTTTTAACAGAATAACTTAGTAACGGATAGTTATGGAGCGTTTATGTTAACTTCATTAGATTTTCCTTGTCGTTGCAGTTCTAATGATATGAATTTTACCTAATTTGACCTTGACCAGACCTCAGGTCAGGTCGAATCCTCGATTTGATCAAGCAAGGTCATATTATGTACCATTCAATTAGGCTTGCTGCGAGGATTCATATGATTCAAATTGTTTTGCTCTATCTTAACTTGTTCAGATGTAAAGACCGAAAACCTTCATTTACATGTTATCCCTATGACGGCATGTTTTGACCCCTAGTGACCCTAGATTTGACCTGGAAAATGTTTCAAATATTTTCGATGGAGAAGTGGATGGGCTACCCAACGCCGTTTACCGTTTTTCGCTACCCAGCGTGGTTCTCGAGGTCTTGGGGGGGTACCCGCCCCTCCCCCCGTCAATGTGCGTGTTAAAACTTGTTATACAACGGCATTTTCTGAAGATGATCCTCCCATTGAACACTTGAGACTAACAAGAACCGTCAAATATTTTATAGATGTATACATCGCTGGAAATATATTTTCAAGCCTGGGTCTCTTGGATGGCTTAGTACATATGAACACCATAATGCAGGCTCCAAAACTCAAAATCCAGTAGAGATGGGTCCTGAAACTACAGCCTCATATTTACCGTCAATATCTCCACCCATGCATGTATTTAAGACATAATAAATGTGGGTAATCACTGGCACTGGGACCGGGGGGGCAAAGGCGTCGTGATGTATGGCATACCGGGAAAGGAAGAACATCGATACAATAAAACATAATATCTAAATAGGATGTTGTTGTACACATCTAACAACACCTGCTTTAAAACAAGGATGTGTAATGTTAAAACCATCGACATCTGGGAAAATACCTAAATACTCGTTAAAAGAGCGTACAGCTGTACAGAAGAAGCCATATTTTAATGTTTCTACTCTGGCGAACGGAGCATGGAGCAGCTGCTGTTGTGCCCTCCTGGTTCGGCACTGAAGAACGTGAAGGGGAAGATTTCCAAGCAGGTGGACAGAGTCAACTCTACCATGTAAGATTTTGTGGACGGAACAAAGCTCATACTGGAGCCGCCTGCGTGCAAGGCTAGATACTTTGAATAGTTTTAGTAGGTCTGGATAAGCAAGTGAAGAAGAATGTCGAGTCGTGTGATAGTAGGAAACTAACCACATCAAAAAGTTGTGTTGGATCCTTTCGAGTCTTTCCAAGTGACTTCTTGCGGCCCCTCCCAAAATAACACATCCGTATTTCAAAACTAATTTAACGTTGCCGAAATAAACTTTGCCCCCTATGCAGTCGACCGCTGATCTTCCGGTCTGGAAAGAGCAAGTCAAAACTCCAAGCATTATATTTGCTTTGCGAACGGTGAAGTCTATGTGATCGCCAAATGTCAATTTTGTACGAGCCAAACAGCAAGATCCCGTTCTTTATTTACGTGCCTTATCGCTGAATTTTGAATAGTTTAGGTGGCCGGGACCGGACTTTTTCTGAGCGTTATCCTAAAAGTCTGAAATTTAGATGGGTTGAGATTCAGTTTCCAGGCCGTCGATCAGTTATCCAGGCCGTTTAGATCGTCTTGCCGTAATTAGAGTCGTGAGGGCACGACATTCTATGGCATAGTTTAACATAGTTAGCGAATAGTAACAAATTAGTCCGAATTTTGTCCGGAAGATCGTTAAAGATACCAAAAGCAATGGCGATATTTGGCTTCCTTTTAGGGTTCCTGAAAGTACGCCCGTCCAATCCGAACATTTTCCATCAATAATAACACGTTGATATCAAAAGGTGGGGTAAGTTGTCAGAATATGGGGGGCGTTTCCAGAAATGTCAAAAGACTTTTGAAGTCTGTGTGAGTGCAAATACATATACTTAAGTGTGTGTGTGCAAATACTTATGTGTGTGTGTGTGTGTGTGTGTGTGTGTGTGTGTGTAATCTTGTGTGTGTGTGTAAATACATGTCATGGCTGCAAGTATGTGCAGCAGAAGTGTATCATTTACGCTTTGGAATGCAGAAAACTAGTCCAGGTAGATTACGACTGTTTGGGAGCCGGAAGATATTGACTCCCACGCTGTCTTTAAAATTCGAATCGCGTGGTCGACGTGGGCAAAACCGTGTTGTTTATCTGACAGAACCGGTTGAACACGAGCGAGTAGGGCATCGTGCACGCATCTCTCCAGCACCTTTCCAAACAGCAGGAGAAGTGACACACTGCGATAGTTCCCCGGCTATTTCTCAGACCCCTCTTTGTCGATCGGTACTATGTTGGCCTCGGCCCACCTGCTCGGAACCGTTCCCTGCTCAACGGATTTCTTAAACAAAATACACAGGGGACGGACGAGTTCACCGTGACATTCATCAATGACCCATACGCTGATGCTGTCTAGACCACAGGCCTTGTGAATGTGGAGGTCGTCGAGAATGGTCCGAACCTGTGCTTCCGTATTATCAACTGGCTCAATATGGGCAGATCGTAGGCAGGCGTTTTGGGGTAAGTTTCGGCATCCGGAGGAGT
This sequence comes from Lepas anatifera, assembly GCA_034440635.1. Classification (NCBI taxonomy): domain Eukaryota; kingdom Metazoa; phylum Arthropoda; class Thecostraca; family Lepadidae; genus Lepas; species Lepas anatifera. The sequence goes on from JAOTON010001123.1 coordinate 134,778, forward strand.
GAATTTGTCCGCAAACGTCAGATTTAGAAGATTCGCTCGTTCCAGAATATTGCTTACTTCACGGTTACGATCCATGAGTGCCGGTATTTGTCCTTTGGAACCCCGGGGCCGGGTGGCAGAGCCGTCGTGGTATATGGTACATCGGGGCCGGGTGGCAGAGCCGTCGTGGTATATGGTACACCGGGGCCGGGTGGCAGAGCCGTCGTGGTATATGGTACACCGGGGTCGGGTGGCAGAGCCGTCGTGGTATATGGTACACCGGGGTCGGGTGGCAGAGCCGTCGTGGTATATGGTACACCGGGGCCGGGTGGCAGAGCCGTCGTGGTATATGGTACACCGGGGACCGGGTGGCAGAGCCGTCGTGGTATATGGTACACCGGGGACCGGGTGGCAGAGCCGTCGTGGTATATGGTACACCGGGGACCGGGTGGCAGAGCCGTCGTGGTATATGGTACACCGGGGCCGGGTGGCAGAGCTGCCGTGATATATGGTAATGGGGGGAGGAGGAGGCTGCGTGGCAGAGCTGTCCTGGTATATGGTACATCGGGGTCGGGTGGCAGAGCTGTCATGGTATATGGTACACCGGGGTCGGGTGGCAGAGCCGTCGTGGTATATGGTACACCGGGGTCGGGTGGCAGAGCCGTCGTGGTATATGGTACACCGGGGTCGGGTGGCAGAGCCGTCGTGGTATATGGTACACCGGGGACCGGGTGGCAGAGCCGTCGTGGTATATGGTACACCGGGGACCGGGTGGCAGAGCCGTCGTGGTATATGGTACACCGGGGTCGGGTGGCAGAGCCGTCGTGGTATATGGTACACCGGGGTCGGGTGGCAGAGCCGTCGTGGTATATGGTACACCGGGGTCGGGTGGCAGAGCCGTCGTGGTATATGGTACACCGGGGACCGGGTGGCAGAGCCGTCGTGGTATATGGTACACCGGGGACCGGGTGGCAGAGCCGTCGTGGTATATGGTACACCGGGGACCGGGTGGCAGAGCCGTCGTGGTATATGGTACACCGGGGCCGGGTGGCGAGCTGCCGTGATATATGGTAATGGGGGGGAGGAGGCTGCTGGCAGAGCTGTCCTGGTATATGGTCATGGGTCGGGTGGCAGAGCTGTCATGGTATTTGGTACATCGGGGCCGGGCAGCCGAGCTGCCGTGATATATGGTACAGGTCATAAGCGTCGCCACCGGCAAAGAAGTGGGGGGGGCAGTCAAACTTCAAACTGACGTTGACAAAAAACTTTCCACGTTAAGACCAAATACTGTTTGAATTTGGGCTCCTCGTTGCCTTCTGCAGCGGCTGGTTATACGAATGTCCGATTTTCTCCCATTTTGACTGAGATTAGAAATATTTTGGCCGAAAAGTGGGGGGTCAGGCCCCCAGCCCCCCCGTGGCGACGCCACTGGTACAGGTAACAGGTTCAGCGGATGTAACGCAAACAAAACAGTTGCCTAAGGGAATGTCTCCTTTCATCTTAACACGCTTTTCATTTCCACACGCTGACACACATAGGGGACAGATTCGGCAGGTTTAGGAGCACACCTACCTTCCGGTGGAATGCGTCTCACCTGTACAGAGCACTTCAGCCTGGCTGTGGCACCGATGTCTGTGACCGTCTCTTTGCTGATAAACGATATAGAGGGACTCCTCTGTGCCGATGCTGAAATAAAACGGTAGCTTAAATCCAAGGGCTTGGTGTCCGGGTTGACGCGAGATTGTCGAATGTAGTTCATTACAGTGACCAAACAACAATGTCACTTATCTTACAAGGAATTAGTCCTAAGTTATAATAGCGATTCTACGGACAATATTTCTATAAATTTTCCTACTCTCGGAGCTTGATAATTCCATAATTACATGGTCCATGACGATCCGGTACGCTGGTAGAAATTAGCCTGTCTTAGGTTATCTAGGCTTAGGCAGACACTGCAGCATGGCTCCCGGCTGAACCAAAGTTATCAACTTTTGACTTTTTGGTTGCACTGCGGCCTTGTATTACCGGCGCAAGGTCTAGTTTAGTCCAACATTGAGCCAAATTTGTTTTGCCATAGTTTCTTAATTCAACAACTTATTCAAATCCGTATCAAATAAAGCTAACTTGTGTAACAACCTAATCATAAATCCATATATCAAGGGAAAAATCCGACGAGTTTTGTGGGAATGACCTAGGACCCTAAAAAGATGATAAAACAGATGACAGTAAAAGCGCTAGAAGACTTGCAGCCTAAGAAGCCAAAGTCCAGAAACTAAGACGTCTAAACCCTAAGAAGCCCAAAAAGGCTTAGTCAAAGTAAAGATAAAGAAAAAGCATGGGATGAGGTATATTGGTCTTAGACCGTTGTCAGGCGCACGGTTCCTATAGATACGGCTCGGACATGACAGCCAGCTGATTGCCTGATTTGGCAGCACGTTGAGGATATGGTAGTATTTTGAAGGATTTTGTTCAAGATAACTTTAGTTTTGCTAGCATAAGGTAGAACACAGCGTTCTGATTGGTTAGGCGGAACGTTCGAAACAGAATTCTGAAGGAATTAGCTTGAAGTTTATCGTAGATTTTCTTTGTTATAAAAGCGCTTTAGAGACTAAAAACTGCATCCAGAAGATAGCCTGATCAATTTTACATACCAAAAAATAAAAATATACCCTTAAGCACCACTTAAATTTTCCCACTGGCCCGTGCCCCAAACCCCAGCAAACAATCCCATTGGAATTACATACATGTTAAATTTTGCTGCAAAAAAACAGTTAGAACCAGAAATGGAACCTTCAAAACCCCCAGAATTCTAGAGAGGTATTTCATGTCCACCCCTGGTCAGATGAGGAGAGCAAGGTGGAGGTGGCTAGAGGCCTGAGGTAAAGTCTACCTCAGGCCTCTAGCCACCTCCACCTTGCACTCCTCGCCTGACGACTGCCTAAGACCGAAACGTTACATTTACCTCAACCCACTTTTTTCTTTATCTTTACCTTGACTTAGCCATTTTTGGGCTTTTTAGGGTTTAGACGTCTTAGTTTCTGGACGTTGGCTTTTTAAGCTGCAAGTCTTTTAGCGTTTTTACTATCACGTGTTTTATCATCTTTTAAGGGTCCTAGGTCATTCTCACAAAACCCTGCGGCTTATGGCACCCTGTCTACAGCAGGCTTCCGAGAGCTGATGACAAATCCGATATCAGAACAGGAAAACTGCAAAAGTTTGCGAAAACCTGTCCCCAATTTTGCTTCATTGGCCTATTCCTAACAGCTCTGCAGGGGAAGGGTGGCTCAGCGGACAAAGCAGCTTTCTCACAGGTATACGGTCCCGGGTTCAAAACCCAGCGGAGTTTCCGAGTGAGTGATCGATCCCCCTGAAAAGCTCCCAATATGGCGAGAGTTGGTGGCGCCGTATATAACTGGTACTTGGTGCGTCTTTAACACGCGCAGTGGGGAGCGGTCCGGCCTCAACGTGCAGTGGAGAAAGGCTCCTAAATTGCCCCCTAAGATCAACAAAATGACTAGACAAATACCAGTTTTGGGATATGTGGGGGCGATTACGATCTACATTAAACCTAAGATTCATTTACCGAGGTCAATATCTTCAAGGTTAAACGAGGTCGTAAAGGTCAAATCTGGGCCATGATGGTGACCTGTTGGTAAATGCCGTGATTATGCGAAACAAACGCGGAATAAACTAAAAGTGGACTTATTTCATAGAGGGAAGGTGAACGATTGACATTGACCTTGACATTGAGTAACCTTAACTATGAAGTCATGGCATAGCCTACGTTAGGCTAAATAATGTCATCTGGCCGGAGTACTAGGGTCAATGACCTTGACCTGTAACCTTCTACCGTAACTTGGCCTTCATGTGGGGTGACTTTGACATATGACTCGATTATAAGACGTTATTGCGACACCACTTGGTCTACAGTGCAAACAAACTGGCGTAACCGCGCGATTGCGACGGTCTTAAAATATGAGTCTGGCTTTGGAAGCCTATAAGAAAAATACCTATTGACCGATCTTCAAAAATTATTCGCCAGTCGACTCGCCCCTAAAGTCTCTCAAATGCAGCCAAGTAGCGTTTTCCGGCGGCGAATCGTTCTCCGTCCACCTCGGATAAATTGGGGGGGGGCAGTTTAGAATCATCCTCCACTTCGTGTGTTGAACCCCAACAACTATTGTATCTTTAGGCTCTGCTAGATTAACATGACCAACAGCAAACAGCAGGTGATGCCAGAATACGGGGGAGGAGAATATACAAATAGTTTTATTTGAGCGTGAACTAGTCCCGATTTGAGCGCGGGACCTACGGCGCACAAGACACAAATGCTATCAACTCTGCCACTAATTCCAAGCTCAGCTGCCTAAACGCAGCCCACCAGTGCATAAGGAACACTGGCGACGGTTTCCTCCAGCATGAGATTGATTGACACCTCTAGTTACCTCAGCAAGCAGTGCGGTTCTTGTCCCGTCTCCCCACTTACCAACTGAAGCCAATGCAAACAGGAGCAGAACCGTCCTTGCCTCCATGATTTTGATGGTATTTGCACTGGGATGACTGCGAATGAATAGGAAACTCTAGCACTCAGAAAATATACGAGACAAAGCCACACATTCCCCGTGTTGATAGTATCTTTCAGCACGCAGTTCCAAACACAGGCAGCTGACAAGGCAACGCGAACGGTTCGACCGCCACACCTGAGTCGCACCTGCCGTGCTGCCAAACCATTCAAACACGTACCAAAAATGTACCATTCTTAATTAGATAATCTCAGTGTAAGCCTTCAAACATCATCAATATACAGTTTTTGTCCAACAGAATGAATAATTTAAACACATTTTGTACACTTAATGAGCAGCACACACTGGAAGGGCTTCGATTGAGTACAGTGTTACCAGGGAAACTGCGACCGACAGTCCCCGTACCTGACACCGCACCGGTGAACCAAACGCTGTGACGTCACGGGCGATAACAGAGTGCTGGAAGCGGTAAGGCGGCAGTGCGGGTGTGTGAATTTGTATCTCTTTGGGAGTAAGGATGTGCTGGGTACCATGATAATTTGGGCTCCCCAAATTAAAAGGTGAGGCAAAGTCCTAATGATGCGTTCATAAAATAGGAAATTATCAACAAATACTTGTTCCAGAGAGAGATTTGGCATTTGCATCCGACCTCGGACAATTGGCACTGCATGTAGGCACATACCTGCAAGAAAGCTTATTGCATGCTCCCTTTGGCGGATCCAGGAGGAAATTTCGGAGGGGTAAAACCAACTTTTGGAGGGCTAAATTTAGAAAAAACACATTGCGAAAACATGGTACTACTAATGGAAAATGGCTATAATTTGGTTCTTTTAAGGGGGCGCCAAAATATACTATTTCAGACTTTGGAGGGGGTCACGGTCCCCTTGGGCCCCCTTCGAGCCGCCAGTGCATGCTCCATAGTTAAGCAGTGTTGCCGTCCATAAGGCACAGCTAAGTAAAAGTTGTTAACAATGGAATAATTAGTAGTATATTTTTCACTAAACAAGGCGTTTACAATGGGGTTAGCACATTAAAGAAAGTATGTGAAATGAGCAAACTCGCAGCATCACGAGGACTGCCAGGTGCTTATGCAGGGGCGCAGCCAGAGCTTTGGTATGGGGGGCACACCAACTTTGAGGGGCACCCCGGGAAAAAGGGCAGTTTTTAGCGCAACCTAAAAAAACTTACCATATCTTTGTTTATATCATTTTTGGGCATCTTTGTTTCAATAAAAATGCAAATAGATCATTGACGGAGAAGGAAAACTCGATAAAACTGAAAAAAAAGAAAACAATATCACCAAAATGTCATTGAAGTAGCCAAAACATGACTGTTTGGGATATATTTAAGGGCAAATCTGCCAACTCATGCAAGTACTTAACATCAGAGAAATCAGCGGAGCATGTGATATCTGTTACCATGTGCAAGTTAAGGCATATTGGAGTCAAAAATTCATTTGTTATGCCCACTGGTTTTGCCATGACGAGTGAGCACTGGCTGAATGCGGATTAAGTTCCTTGCCTCCCACAATCGCCGTGGGACGAGGAGTAGCATAGTGTCTTTGGAAGAACACAATTTTTTTGCTGGAATAATTTGGGAGATACCTTTTGAACTCGTTTATTAACACGCGCATTGACGGGGGCGGGTACCCGCCCCCTCGGGTTTTTCAGAGATAGTAGGAAAACGGCGGCGCGTAGCGCCGCCGTACTTGGTATACCTTTTCCCTCATCATTTTTACAACTTCTGTGAAAATTTTAAGGTTAGGTCATCTCAGGTCAGGTCACCAGTACAGGTCAAGTGACCCAACCTCAAAAAAAAGTTTAAGATAGCATAAGTCGGAGCAGGGTGAACTTATCCGATTGAAACTCATATCACATAATGGCCCCACCGAGTTCTCTAACATATGTTCCGGTATTTTTGATATCGATGACCTAAGGTCAGGTACGACGCATGACCTCTCCATTGGAAATACATGGGAAAAATGGTTTTTGCGGAATAACTCAGTAACGGATGGTGATAGAGCATTTATTTTAGCTGCATTAGACTTGCCTGGGCTTTGCGGTTCTAATGATATGCATTTTATATAATTTAACCCTGACCTGACCTCAGGTCAGGTCAAATCCTTGATTTGACCTAGCAAGGTCAAATTATATATCATTCGATTCAGCTTGCTAAGAGGATCCATATAGGTCAAGTCGTTTTGCTCTATCTTTACTTGTTCAGATGTAATGCCCGAAAAACTGAATTTTACATGTTATCCCTATGACGGGCATGTTTTGACCTCTCGTGACCTTAAATGTGACCTGACAAAAAAATGGTTCAAATGTTTTCGATGGAGAAGTGGATGGGCAGCCCAACACCGTTTACCGTTTTTCGCTATCTACCGTGGTTCTCGAGATCTTAGGGGGGCGGGTACCCGCCCCCCCGTCAATGCGAAGGTGGCTCAGACCCCCGTCAATGCGCGTGTTAAGTTCCATATTCTCAAGGATCGGTCCCAGTTAAGAGTAAAGAAAAGGGGAACAGGCCGGTGGTTTAGATGGGGATGGTGGGACAGGGCTGAAAATTTTGAAAACTAGTTCTTCATTTAAATTAATTAGCAGAAATTCTGGCTTAGGGGACTGTGCTCTGAGCTCGGGGCACATGTCATTTTATCATCCCTTCCCAGAATCCACCAGTATAATAAGCAATTTATATACCCAGGGGTGCCTAGGCATCACAAGCCGTTTTAGAGATTCCTCATTCCTCGTTAGCTCCATTTTACAAGGGGAGTTTCCATCGTGTTCTTATTCCCCATCTATTCAAGACCAGCTCTGGGGCCCCCAGGTGTGGATCAGAGGCCTCCAGAGCAGCTTCTCCCATCCCTCCAGTTATGCTTCCAGGGACTAGACTAGCTCAGTGACCCCGCCCCGAGATGATGGGAGTTGGCCTTGTGTTCGTATTAACTGTCTATTCAAAACCACCTCAGGGGCCCCTGATGTAGATCAGGGCCCCAGAGCAGCTCATGCTTCACCCAGGGGCTAGACTAGCTCATTGGTCCTAGAGGTGAGGTCATCAGACTAGCTCAATGGGCCACAGATAGGCTCATAGGGCCTTAAACCAGTTTAAGAAGCCCCAGAACAGTTTAAGGCGCCAAATCACCTCAGGGGGCCTTAAGCCAACATTAGGGGCTCTCACAACCTCAGAGCCCAGACCAGCTCAGGGTACCCTCAGAACCCAGATCCGCTCTTGGGCCCCAGATCAGCTCTTGGAGCCCCAGATCAGTTCAGGGGCCTCAAGTCAGGTCAGGGGGCAAGATGAAGTCAGGGGCACTAAATCAGCTCAGTGATCCCTAACCAGCTTGAGGCCCAATCAGTTCAAAAGCCCCAGAGCTGCTTAGGGGACACCAGATCGGCCCATAGGGCACCAGATCAGCTTCGGGGACAATCAGATCAGTGGTCCCCGACCAGCTCAGGCCGTGATCAGCTCGGGAATACCATACCAGATCAAATCAGGAGGCACTTAATCAGCTCAGGAGCCCCATACAATATCAGGGGCTCTCATCAGCCTCTGTGGGCCCAGCTCAGTTCAGGGCTTTAGAGCTGCTCATGAAATTACGTAAGGGGCCCAGCTTAAAGGGCACCAGATTAGCTCAGGGGCACCAGACAAGCTCAGAGGGCATCATATGAACTCAGGAGGCACCAGATCAACTCAGGGGCATTAGTGCAGCTCAGGTGGCACCAGATCGATACACTCGGGGGCCCAGATCAGCTCCCAGCCCCCAGACTATGGCAGGGGCCTAAATCAGCTCAGGGAGCAGCATAACAGCTCAGGGGGAAAATATAGGCTCAGGGCTCACCAAACCAGCTCAGGAGGCACCAGACCATCTAAGAAGACATCAATAATCAGCTGAGGGGGCACCTAATCAGCTGAAGAGGCACCATATTGACTTAAGAGACCGTAGATCAAATTGGGGAGGCATGAGATCAGCTTGAGGGCACTGAATCAGCTTAAGGGGCACCAAACAAGCTCGCAGGTATTAGACTAACTCAGATTGCATTATATAGGTTCATGAAGGCACAATTATTTGCTCAATGGAGCACTCGATTGACTACAGGGGCACCAGATCAGCTTAGAGGGCAATTAATCAGCTCAAGGGGCCAAGACCAGCGCTGAGAGGCACCATGGGATGAGCTCAAGGGGCACCAGATTAGCTTCACCTGTACGATTATTGGCGACGATGAGGCATTAGGTGGGCACATACCAGGTGCCCATACTCTTCCCGGGTGCTTGGAAAGGCGACAGAATGCCCTAGCTCACAGAAAAAGGTATTGAATTGTCCAACAATAGTTTCAATCGCCACGTGCGGTCCAGTTACATCTAGGTTCAACGGCGTAGGGCACTAAATTTCGAGCGGCACGGCCCAAATTGGGTACACCACCTGGCAATCAAAAGGGCAGCCTGGCAGTGATGGGGGGGGCACATGCCCCCTGTGCCCCCTGGCTGCACCCCTGGACAGTAGATCAACTCTGGGAGGCATTAAATAAGTTCAGGGGCCCGGATCAGCTTGAGGGACACTAAAACAGCTAAAAGGACACCAGGCAAGCTCGGAGGTATCAGACTATCTCAGAGAACATTATATAGGTTCAGAAGGCATAATTATTTTTCAGGGGCATCAGATTGGCTACAAGGGCATCTCTTTTGATAAGCAGCGTCTCTTCTGTTGCGTTTCTTCTGGTGAACACGCGCACTGGAGGAGGGTCTGGCACTAACGCGCACTGGGGGGGCGGTGGCCTAAGATTTCAGAAACTAAGAGGCGTAGAAAAACGCCGTTTTGGAGGTGGGTGGGACTGTGGTGAACTACACCATGACCACATCTTATTGACCTAGGTCAATAACTTAAAGGTAAAACGAGGTCATAAAGGTCAAATCTTGACCATGCTGGGGACCGGTTGAAAAATGCCATGATTATGCGAGAAAATGGCGGGAATAATCTAAAAGCGGACCAGGATCATAGAGGGAAGGTCGTAATGAACCTTCGCTACAGTTTTGGGGTCGAGGTCATTCAAGGTCATTAACCTATCAGCTCACAATTTGGTATACTAGTTATAATGTACAACGTGACTAGTATTATAGCAACTATTTGGCGGGAAATGAGGATTGAGCTTTCCGAATGACCTATGACTTTGACTTTTGACCTTGACCTTTGCATTGAGGTACCTTAACTATGACGTCATAGCATAAAATACGTCAGACCGGGTAACGCCATTTGACCAGAAGCCCTGAGGTCAGTGACCTTGAAAGTGCTGGCATGACCTTGACCTGTGACCTTTGACCTTGAACTTCATGTGAGGTGAACTTGACATATCACCCCGGTTATATGGCGTTATGATGTCACCATTCGGTGTCCAATACAAGTGACCTGGTCCGACCGCGTGATTCAGGCGATCCCAAAATGCGATTGTGACTTTGAAAGCCTATGAGAAAAGAGTATTGACCAATTTTCGAAAGGTTTTCACCAACCAACCAGCAGCCGAGTTTGAACCATATCCGTTGAACTGCGACGTCACAGTGGGCCAAAATGGGTCAAATCTTAACCGAATTGGAAAATCAATTACAACTCGGGATCATGAAACCAAAAACAAAACAAAATACATCAGTGTGCTCCTCTAGAGCCAATAATTCAAATGTTATGCGGCACGATCTCTTAATGTCAAATTCTTACCCTCACCTGTGTGAATGTCAAATAAGGACTTTGTCAAGGTCATGTTGCATATTATTTTGAATCCTTGGATCAGGCTCATTAATTTGATACCAAATATGACTGTATCTTGTTCTGTTTAAGGGTTGTAGAGACAAACACTTTCGAAAACCGTGACCTTTGTTGACCTATGGTGACCTAGGTATTGACCTGACCCAAAAAAAAGACAGCAGACAGATTCATCGTTTTACGAAATGTTTAATGGTGCTTAGAAACTTGATCTAGCCTTTCTAGAAGACGTGTTACACCCTGTTTTTCAGCCTCATTTTAGAATAACAGAATCGCTTTACATGGGTTTAAAAATAAGTCATAAATCGTTGACATGACCTGACCTGATATCAATGTTTGGTCATAAGCTTGCCAATTGATTCCGCTAGATATCACCCAAGCGAAGCGTTTCTTTCGTAGTTTCTTCATGAATTATTATGATTTATCCAGCAGCTTTCGCGTTTTTTTTGCTATTCCGCATAGGGACCGAGTTCAAGGGGGTGTTCAAACACCCTCCCCACCAGGGCAAAGGTTGCTGGGAGGCCCACCGGCGGGTGAGTTAAAAGCCAAACTTGCGATAAATGACATTTACAAAACAGAAAATAATCATCCGTGGCATAATTGTATTAGTTAAGTCATTGGTTCCAGATATTATTCTGGGACGATTTGAGAATTTGGCGTCTCCAGCTGGAAGTTTTGGGCCACTCTGTGCATCCGTTCTCAAGCTGCAGGGAGAAACTCTGCCAGGGGCCCTGCGCGAGAGCAGGGGCCAAGGAGCGAAAGCATCCTAATTTTCATTACATTTTGTTTTTATGTCAGTTTTAGAGCTCCATAAATTTGTCTGCATTTGTCTTGGTATGATATATTTTGACATCCCGCAACGTCATACGCCAACGTATGTTGATTCATTGCGTGAACATAATACACTAAAATAAAATGGTTACATTGACGTTGTATTTGGTGTTATATTATCACAAAAATCTCCTTTGTTAACCCTATTCCAGTCAGAGGGTGAATTCCACCCATCCCATCATGTTTTCTCGGGATATATCCGTAACGATTTACGAAAGGCTTTTGAAACTTTCTGAATTTCCCAAAAAATTAAATTTGCAGATTCCCAGATTGTTTACATAACATCCTCAGGGGCAAAACTATGGTTGGGTATTTAGGTCATACCTATTCACAACCGAGTGTTATCATTTTTGGTGCGTTCTTAGTACGACAAACCCGTCTGCTACAATGTTCAGAGCAATAAGAATGTTTGAATATTATAAATGATACATCAGTTACTAGTACATTTACATAAAGGTACATGTAGTATTATTGGTAGAGACTGCTATGGCAGCCCCATATGTGGGGATGGGCTCGGAAAGAAATAATGGTTTGAGTTTGACCCATAACATTTGAACTGAGCCTTTGATCTCAAGGTTAAGATTTAGCACCCTTAAATAAGACGTCATAACATAATTTAAGTCATACAGGGCCGCGCGACCGAAAGCACTGGCACATAAAGTTGAAAACCACTGGTATGACCTTGACCTGTGAGCTTGAATGCGACCTTCATTAGGGGTGACATTAACATAGGATCTTAATTATATAACATTGTGATGTAAGCAGTCGGTCTACAATAGATGTGAACTGCTGAGACTGCGCGACCGTAGCGATGTTAAGATACAGATCTGAATTTGAAGGCATATGAGGAGAAAAGAAATATTGACCTATCTCCCCTATTCATTTTCCAATCGAAATGCTCTTTAATTATCTCGAATTCACTCGAGAAGCGATTTTCTTTCCCGAACGGTTCTCCAGTCAATTCAGAATAACAGGTAGGAGAGGAGGGGGAACCTTAGGACGGACTCCAAAGGGGGTCCCCTTCGCTACGGAGTGTTAACCAGCTCCTAACGTCTTCTAATCGTCCCTCTTGCTCTCTTTTATCTCTTATTTACTTAGTTTTACATACCAAACATACTTGTAGTAAAATCGGTGAAGCTGCTACTGTTTGGTTATTAAGCAGAATGCAAGAAAGAGCATCCGATAAAGGGTTGTAGATGGCGTCACGAGATAAGCCCACGATCACGCTGACTCTACCATGGCTTACCTCCCCTTCCCAGCGCCAGACAAAGTGAGATTGATGATTGGGCTGCATTTCTCCTCTAATTTATGCTGAACAAATTTGAGCTGAGCCCCCTCACCGCTTACCTATACTTTTCCGAAATATGCCCAACAGTTTTCGTTAACAATCGTATCTTTTAAGACAAATCCATGGGAACAATAGACACCATCGGAGCTCAATTCATAGTTTTCAAAATCAGTTGCAAGCACCTTGTCCATTCACCCCCATGTATGTTTTACCAAACAAATACCGTGAGCATCGGTTTGGCTCTAGATGACGCTACATGCTCGCCACCAGAGCGACACTAGCGCCACCATCATACCGCAGCGCCGCCTCACATCCCTAGCGACTCCGGTGAGAACCAATGCCAATCCTAGCGCGATCCTGGCATAAGCCACGCAGAAGGGGAGGGCTTGTATGGATTGGGAACTCTCGACAGAGTGGTTCAAATATCGGAAGGTACTTGCATAGGCGAGGAAGGGTCGGAACCAGGATTTCCTCTAGGGATGGGGGAACGTGGGCCCCCTCCACCCCATTTTTCCGTTTCTTGAGCGTGAAGTCTTTGTAAACTTGATTATTTGAAGGGTGTCAAATTTCAAAGTGCTTGTAAAGATTCATATTTTCGGGGGGGTGGGGGACGACACCAACACTGGGGACCCCGATTGGATTAAATGAATACGTTAAAAGCATTGGAATGAATTAGCTTTGCAGCGATCACTGATGTTTTCTCCCATCATGTTGCAGATTGCTGTTCTCTGGCTAAAGTATGCCGGAAAATAATTCGCAGTTATAGTTTATTTTTACTATTTCTATGCATTGGCGAAATGATGAAGAGGCGACACCAAAGGAGAGGTGAATATGATAGCCCTACAACGGTCAGTACTTCCTCGTCTTTCGCGCCATCTTACAGGCTTCGAGACGGTGAGGGCAACACTGGCTTATCCACTGGGGTTGTCGGGTTGCCATCCCTGCTAATTGTCACCTCATGTCACATGACCGTCCGGGGAGGACGGGACCGACAAGGAAGTTTTTTATGTTTCCTCCACGAACGGTAGGTTATGAGACAAATGCAATATCGATCCAGCGGTTTTTAGGCATGCTCTGTTTCATAGATAGCTCAGGTTAAATCCCATTGTTAAGGGGTTAAATTCGCTTTAAAGAGGCATCCAAAGTATCTGGTGTTCGAAATTTCCCCATTGCGAAACAGGTTTGAAAACCAGATGCTATTTTAGTATAGGAAAGCTAAAGTAGTGCCAACATTTTATTGAGACCTTGCAGTCCAGGCTAATCAAGATCGGCATGTAGGTGCATGAATACAAGCTCATGTGGCACTTGGTGTCATGACATAACTCCAGAAGTTTCGTAAATTCGTAAAATACAATTCGATAGCTGTACCGTATCAACTTCGTTTACGGCTCCAGTAGTTTTCACTCCCTCTGTTAACCTTCGCCCGGGTGGGGGTCTTTTAGACCCCCTCGGGTTTTTCCGAAGTGAGCAAGAAACCGCGGCGCGCAGCGCCGCCAAACTTGGCCTAGCTGTTCCTTCATCCTTTTACACCTTTCCTGAAAATTTTAGCTCAAGGTCATATCAGGGCAGGTCACCAGGCCAGGTGAAGTGACCTCACCTCAAAAAATGTTTAGGACTGCATAACTAAAAGGCGGGTTAATTGGTCAAGTTGGAACTCATACCACATATTGGGCCCACCAGGAGCTACAACATATGTTCCGGGATTTTTCATATTTTTGACCTAAGGTCATGTGCAGAGCATGACCTCCCCATTGTAAATACATAGGGAAAATCAAGAAATGAGCTTTTCTCAGTAAGTTTGGAGGAATCAACTTCAAACATCGGTTACGACTTGCTCGTACCTCATTTCTAAAGTTGATGCCAAAAAATTGGCTTGTGACTTTTGAAAGGTCACATTAGGTCAAATAAGCATTTTTTAGTGTTTTACTCTATAAATTTTGAATAAACAAAGATACAACTTTTATTTTATCACCAAAGTGTTTGTTTAGTCACTGCAAGTTAAATTATATACATCATGACTATACCAGGTCAAGTTGGGTCAGATTGTTGACCTGGGTCAGGTCAAATTTCCAAATTTGACCTGGCATAGCAATATAATATATCATTCGATTTGTATTGACAAGACGATTGCAATGGTGCATCCACTATGGCTGTATCTTGCTTGGTTTGGAATTTATTAGCGAAAAAGGAAACGCCCTTATGCATGGGTGGCTATGGACATTCCCAAGAACATTCCCATTATTCAGTGACCTGAAGCTCCCTAGGCTTTGACCTGACACGAAAATGAATGGCACTGTGATGAAAGAGCCACCCAAGAGCTTTCGAATGGTGTTAAGTAATGTTTCTAGCTATCATAGTTTCTGAGATAGATGAGGTTTTCCTAGTACACCTCATATCAGCGATTTTGACCTATTTTGACCTCTGGTGACCTTGATATTGACCTGACGAGAAAATGACTAAAGTATTCCCGACATCATTTTAGAAGAGCGTTCGATTACCGTTTCGCACTTTTTCTAGCTCTGTTAGTTTTTGAGATCGTGGGGATCTTTTTTAAGCCCCCGCACCAGGGTGAAGGTGGCTCCTACCCGCCACCGGGGCAAGGGTTAAATAAACGTTCCACTGTATTAACAGAAATAAAAATATTGAAATATCCCGAAGAAGCTGGTGTTGCCAGTGAGCTGGGCATTGTTGGATGGTGTGTATGACGTCACAGGCCGCGTCTGATACCAGCCGTCGCGGCAAGACCAGCAGCGGCGGAAACCCTGCTCGTTAGGGCGGCGGCGCGTGCACCCCCCGGGGCGGGGGCGCCCGAGCGTACAGCAAGATAACGCCACCTCAGAAAGCAGGAGAGGGTATTGCTGCCATGGTATTTGTGAGGAATCAAGATCAACGAAAATACGTATTGTGGGAGGTTAACTTGAATGGTACCAGTTATTAGGGGTCAATGATTATACCCAATGACAACACATCGGGGTGCAGAATGTCTGCGTGTACATTGCAATAGCATGTCTAAACTATTCGTTGTCTTGAAGAGCGGGCTTATTGGACCCTTTTACATATTGCAGGAACTGTGAACCAACGGCTTCGATTTAATTCGATGCCGTCCAAAAACGTGAACCAAATTTGAGTTGGTGGATGTTGATGGTTTCAAGTCTGGGTCATGTCAGATCATGACGATGGGTGGTCATTCCCAAAGGCTTGCATAACGTCTTAACCGTGTTCCTCGTTACAGTTGATCGAGGAACAGCAATATGCATGACATGATCATTGCAGTCTGAAAATAATTGAAATTATGGACTTTTTCATGCAGTTAACCCTTGCCCCGGTGGCGGGTACGAGCCACCTTCGCCCTGGTGGGGGGCTAAAAAGACCCACCACGATCTCAAAAACTAAGAGAGCTAGAAAAAAGCGCAAAACGGCAATCGAAAGCTCTTTGAAAATTATATCGAAAATACTTAGGTCATTTTTCTTGTCAGGTCAATATTAAGGTCACCAGAGGTCAAAATAGGTCAAAATCGCTAATATGAGGTGTACTAAGAAAACCTCCTATATCTCAGAAACTATGATAGCTAGAAACATTTTTCTAACACCATTCGAAAGCTCTTGAGATGTGCTTTCATTACAGTGGCATTTATTTTCGTGTCAGGTCAAAGCCTAGGGAGCTACAGGTAACTAAATATTGGGCATATTCTTAGGAATGTCCATAGCCACCCATGCATAAGGGCGTTTACTTTTTCGCTAATAGCTTCCAAACCAAACAAGATACAGCCATAGTTTATGCACCATTGCAATCCTCTCGTCAATACGAATCGAATGATATATGATATTGCTATGCCAGGTCAAATGTAAGAATTTGACCTGACCCAGGTCAACGGTCTGACCCAACTTGACCTGGTATAGTCATGATGTATATCATTTGACTTCCAGTGACTATACAAACACTTAGGTGACAAAATAAAAGCTCTATCTTAGTTTATTCAAAATTTATAGAGAAAAACACCAAAAATGCTTATTTGACCTAAGGTGACCTTTTTAAGGTCACAAGTCAAAAATTTTGGTATCAGCTTCAGAAATGGGCTAAGAGCAAGTCGCAACCGATGTTTGAAGTTGATTCCATCCATACTTACTGAGAAAAGCTCATTTCGTGATTTTCACCATGCATTGTCAATGGGGAGGTCATGCTCTGCACATGACCTTAGGTCACCAATATATAAAATCCGGGAACAAATATTGTAGCTCCTGGTGGGCCCAAGATGTGGTATGAGTTTCAACTTGATCGATTAACCCTTCTTTTAGTTATGCCGTCCTAAGTATTTTTGGAGGTAAGGTCACTTAACCTCACCTGGTGACCTGACCTGACATGACCTTGAGCCAAAATTTTCAGGAAAGATGTAAAAATGATGAAGAAACAGCTAGATCAAGTTTGGTGGCGCTGCGCGCCGCCGTTTTTTGGTCACTTCGGAAAAACCCGAAGGGGGTCTAAAAAACCCCCACCCGGGCGAAGGTTAAACATTGTATTCCTAGCGTTTTCCATATGTTTGCACACATTTGTCAGAATAAAAAATCGTTGAGATTTTTATGGGTAGAACACATCAGTTGCTGCAAAGTTAGACATAAATCCCGAGTTTTACTGACCGAAACCTCAGTTGACCTTGCCAACCTCACGTCAATATTTTCGTTCATGTAAAAAGAATGGGACATAATCCCAGGCTTAACCCCAGCCCTGCAAGGCTCCCGACGTCGCTTTATTCCTGTCAGAAGTGGGGAAGGGGAGGAGAGGCTCATCCTCTAAGATCTCAAAATATCGACACCGATCTAGGCGCAAGATGCATATTGCAAATTTCTGAAAGGCAAATGCATATGTTCCTCGGTGATTGTTCTCATATTGCTTAACCTTTACCCGACTAGGCCAAACCCTGGGAGAAGGATTCTAAATGTTCTTGTCACCTTGCTCCACCTATGGATGAATGCTTTACTATTCGGCATTGGATGTTTGTCCCAATCATGGTACCTGTAGTTGCAATAGGACTAACATTTTACCACGGCATAGCGTGGTAAAATGTTCGGAAATAGCGGAGACCTCGTTAAAAATATACAGCAGCACACTAAAAACAAATGTCCTCTAAGTGAATGCAGAAAATAATAGATTCTCGGAAGGCCTGCTGGAGATAGGGTGCCATATGGCACCCTAAGTGAATGCCCCCGCACTAATTTCATATTCGGGTGCTTCCTATTAGTGGCAAAACAGATGAGGGAAGCACTCCATGTGCCTTGAGGTATCGCGAGCGTAAACTTTTTTGTCAACACCTCAGTTGGAACCTCCAAGGGCATTAGCTGACCTGCGCGCAGGGTGCAAATTTTGTCACGCTGGATACATTGTAAAGTTTGCAACAAAATTCATATTTGTCCGCCGCGCCTTCCGGCATAAGAATTAGACAAATACTGATTTGTGGCTGGTGAAAGCGTCTCCCCATGTCTAGATATCCTCGACACCCGCTTCTGATGAAGAGAAATGCTGGTTTTGCATTATCTACCCATTCCACTGCGGGCTTCGACAAATCTATACAGGAATAGTGAATGTTTCAATCGACGGCTACCAACCTAGCGTTTCTTGTGCGAAATAAAAATATATCACTGATAAAACACGAATTTGTGTGGAAATTCAGAAATGTGACTAATCTAGAATGAGCACACAAAATACACACCATAATAGTTTGCCAAGCTTCCCGTAAAGAGAGCTTATCAAAAATTTGTTTCGTGTTCTACACGGGCTTCAATAGTGTTTAAAATGCAGAGCGTTGTGGGAATGACCAAGAACCTTAAAAAGATGGTAGAACAGAACAAAGTAAAAGCTCTAAAAGACTTGCAACCTAAAAATCAAAAGTCCAGAAACAAAGACGTCTAAACCCTAAAATGCCCAAAAAAGTCTAAGTCAAGGTAAAAATAAAAAAACGTGGGATGCGGTAAATACAACGTTTCAATCTTAGACTGTCGTCAGGCGAGGAGTACAAGGTGGAGGTGGCTGGAGGCCTGAGGTAAACTTTTTCCAAATGCCAAGTGACTGGAGGCCTAAGGTAAACTTTTGACTGAAGCACAAAGTGCTGACAGTCCCAGCACCCTGTTACTGAAGGAGTAAGGGAACACTTTGTGCGGTGTGTGTTTATATGCCTGTGAGTGTGCGTTTGTGTGGGTGCCCGTGCATGTCGAATTTACCGCAGGAGTGGCCAGGATAATGTTTGAGTGTTGATAGCTAGTCTGTATCGCCGAATGAGGAATTATTCTGCGATTATTCTGTTTGGGCCATCTCTGGCGTACTTAAGAATTTCGATGCTCAGGTTGTCTGTTGTCAGCTCATCATTCGGATGCGTGCTTAATCTGTGTTGTCCGAAGGGTGTTTCCTGCCTCTTATTTCTAGCGTCACCTAAGTGCTCATCAAATCTGAGTCTAACGCCCCTCTGGCTCTCACCGATATAAAATGACTTGCCTGGCTCGGAAAGCCAGGCAATTAGTCCTATAAATTACATTTTTGGCATGACACTTCCCATGGATACCTGCATAAAAGGCATGGCAGAGACGACCTCACCCAGGGCACTGTACTGGTTCCAGCGCCGATTTGACCAAAAGACCCTTCAGGGACGTGCCGTTTCTCCACGCCACCCACATGGGAAGGCCAGAGTTTCTAACGATCCACCTGACCTGGTAACCGAGAGCGTCATCAACAAAAGGTAGGTTTTCAACAAAGCAATACTACCAGCAGAAAAAGGTTTTCTGGCCTGGGGCGCGGATTTAGAGTTTCGACCTGCATTTTTTTAAAGATGGTTTGGGTACCCATTTTTTTAGAAGAGTTCGAAAATATGTTTGAGGCTCTTCTTACGAGGGCTTCTGGATGATTATCTACGAAGTGTCCGAAGAAACTGAGACCGGCTGACAGATTGTCCGAGAAGTTATTAGTGTTTAAAATGACAGAAGCACTCATTTTTGTATGTAACATAACAGCATTTCGAGTGAAATGTGATCACAGCAAGAAATTAATCAAAGACAATTGGGACGTCCTAATATGCATGCACATTTACAAATCGTCAGCTGCTAACCAGCTACCAGCCGCATGGAAGGTCTTTGTTGCAGGACAAACCAAATGTAAATGTCATCGGCAAAAACTGCACTGTTCCTGCCGCTTGTACATCTATCACGACCTCCGCACCCGCTGACTATGCACAGGTAGCACACACATTTGCAAAGTCAGCCAACAAAGTCCGTGATACTCGCCCAGCTCCTTGTCATGCGCGTGGTCTGCTAATGAATAGCATGATTAGCATGAGCGGGCAAGATTTATGTGGGTCATATCAGGCTCCTGTGTCGCCCTGAAACACCGTATAACCCTCGCCCCACCGGGAAGGGCCATCGATGGCCCCCCTAAGGTTTTTCCGGGATAGCAGAAAAACGACGAGGTGCAGCACCGCTGTTGAGGGCTCTACCTCTCACTGCATCATTTTCCCATCATCCCTGAAATTTTTTACCCCGGGTCACCCAAGGTCAGGTCACCAGACGAGGTCAACCAAGGTCACCTCACTTCACCTTTAGAGCTCTGTAAGAGCTACATTTCAAAAGTCGATCGATTTGAAACTTCCTACACTTCATGACCCCTCCAGGGTCTACAAGGTGTATATCCGGGATTTTTCGATTTCGTGCCCTGAGGTCAGGTCACGAGGCGACCTTTCCCATTGGAAAAGCATGGGGAAAAGCTATTTCATGATATAAAAGCCACAAAAATGATTGCAAATACTCGGACTGCTCAGAACAATGTTTTTGGACACCCTTTCATGGATCCCAGGGGTCATATTTGCCCTTTGACTTTTCCAAGGTCATCCAAGGTCACCAGAGGTCAAAAACAGTATTTTGACAATAACTTTTGACCTAATTGCGTTAGAGCGGTGAAACAAACACCATCGTGTTTGTCTTGTCACTGGCTTTCATTTGATATACGGCAAGGTCACTTTTTGACCTTTCGTGACCTCAGGTCATATTAGGTCATGAGGTGACCTCTGGCGGTCAAACCACTGGCGGGAGGTCTTTACGTTCCACATAGCGGAAAAAGTACTGGCAATTTGCTATCAAATGTACTTTACCAGGCTTCAATAGCTCTAATGACATAAGAGTTATGCCCAGTTTGCTTAATCATTGCATATTTGAGTGAAAATAGCCGATCTTGACCTAATTTGACCTCTGGAGGTCAAACCATTGACCTGAGCACTAAAACATGCGAAGTAATTTCTTACTGAATTCACGCGAGCTTTCTATTGCACTTTGCAGATTTGCGCTAACACCCATATTTTCGGAGTTAGAGGGGGGCCATCGATGGCCCCCTCGGTGGGGCGAAGGTGGCGCCGGACCCCCGGTGGGGCGCGGGATAACCGCGTGTAAGGAAAGAGAAGCCATTTTAACAGACGGGCGAAGGGCAAGGGTAGTATAGAGCAAACACCCACATCATTGTTAGTTTATGTGTACAAAAATATATGAACACGTACTTTTATCCCCAAATCATACCGTTGGGTGTCGTACTGTTTATTCCAGTCGCGTGTGAGCTTGTACAGGTAAGAAGAAAGACACGGAGTGTTTCTAGCACTGCTGTATTGCATCTGATTTTTTCATTCAACATTTGTTTTTTTATTTAAGCTTCCACAACCAAATACAGCTTAAGGCTGTTCGTCAACAAACAGTAGAGACTCCAGTAAAAGCTCCAGGGGAAATATGATATCACTTGTTTGAGGTAAATACTGTTATACGATTGCAATGCCACTTTTGTACGGTAGTATTGCTTATCCAGTTTAACCAGGCCCGAGTACCTATATCCCAAGACTCCTGCCATCTGCCTCTTCTCGGCTCCGGGTAGGGTGATGACGGATTGATTAAAAATGTTGAGAACAAAAACAGCTCGCTCGATTCTCTTGGGCTTGGTGTAAAACTCAATGATTGGCTGAACCCGGTACCGCCTGGGTTTCAGTCGTGGCACGACAGTGTCGCACCCACCGCCAGCGGGGGTCAGATCTTACCCCCATGCTGTCAGGAACCAACAGTGATATGAAAATATCGGAACGGCGCTGACAGCGCCCCACCGTTTTTCACTCTGGAACCAAATTTGAAACATACACGTTTATTTGTGACGTCACAGGGAGTCAAAATGTGTCCAATCTAGGTAGATTTCGGAAATTCCTTATAAATCGGGAACTAGTAATTGAAATGACTTATATAGGGTACTCTATAGAGTAAAAGAAAGCGAATCGATGTGTTTGTCTTTAACCCATAATTAGCCAAGGCAATTGTCGCCAGGACCTGAAGCTATAAGGTGGCCTTGACTTCAGGTCAATGTTGAAAAGCTAATTTTTAAGATCATTTTGCATATCCCTCATATTGTTAAAACATACTTTTCACTATGATTTTAAGTGTTTCTATCGAAAGTAATAGACTAAATATATTCGAAGGGCTTGACTTTTAGTGACCTCTAGTGACCTCGCTATTGACCTGACCTTAAAATATTCAAAAGTCCAGCAACGAACCTTGCCAAGAGCTTTCAGATGCCATTTAGAGCCTTCATCTAGCTTATCTAGGAGCCGAGCTCCACACTGGCTTGGTCTTCCTAAAAAATAATAGCAAAATAGCCTTTCAGGGGTTTAGAAAGGCCGTCCTAATCGTTGACCTGACCTGAGCTAAAGCCAGTTTCCGGCCATAAACTTTCATAATTGATCATTAGACCGGGATCATTAGAAAGGGAAACGTATCATTCAAATCGGTTTGGAAACATATACTTTAAACCGATGGAGAGTTGGGCTAGGGTTCGGGGTAGTGGGCCGTGCGTTCAGGGTTAGACATTCATTCGGGTATAACACTAGTATTATTACACTACAAATTACACTATTACATAACAAAATGAAAATGTCTGACATCCTGAGTATGTTCGCCAGGCATATGACATAGAAAATTGCAGCTTTCAAGAAAGAACCATCAGTCAGGTGGTTATGACACGAACATTACTTACACGCTTGTAGGATCCTTACTGCCCAAATGTTTGTCTTCCTATAACTAATGCAACCATATGCCTGTCATGCAGTAATCGATGGAAGGATGTGCTGTGCCGCCCATTGACTACAATTTGTTAAGTTTTTCGCTCCCGAAAAAAATTACGCACGCGCTGGCGCTGGCAGCTCCTTGATGAGAAGTTTGCATGCTCCAAGGAATTAAGCACGATAAAATTGTGTGATTAATGTTGCCGCTCCAAACACGGTGGGCCCGAGGGGCGAGGTGGGCAGGGTGGCGGAGCGGAACCCGTGCCGCACGCCAGCCGTCACCACCGGAAATGACCCTACCGCTGGGCCAGGACTGGCCCAAGTGTTCCGTTGTAGCTCAAACAGGGATATGACTATGTGCTTGTGGTTTTAACTGGATAAGTGAAATGAAGTGTTTTTACTCAAACTGTGTGCTTTGGAGTCAAGGTGAGGACATAAGGGGACATCGTTTTCAATTATATGCGTAGAATAGAGGCGATACCGTTTGAACCTGGCATGTACTGATCTTCACCAGCTTAACCCTCGCCCCACCGGGGCCATCGATGCCCCCCTATGGTTTTTCCGGGTTAGCAGAAAAACGACGAGGCGCAGCACCGCGGTTGAAGGCTCTACCTCTCACTGCATCATTTTGCCACCATCCCTGAAATTTTTTACCAAGGGTCACCCAAGGTCAGGTCACCAGACGAGGTCAACCAAGGTCACCTTGCTTCAAATTTAGAGCTCTGTAAGAGCTACATTTCGAAGTCGATCGGTTTCAAAATTTCTACACTTCATGACCTCTCCAGGGTCTACACAATGCATATCCGGGATTTTTTTATTTAGTGACCTGAGGTCAGGTTACGAGGTGACCTCTCCTATTGAAAAAGCATGGGGAAAAGCTGTCTTATGATCTAAAAGTCACATAAACGATTGAAAATGCTCGGCTTGCTCAGAAAAGCGTTCTTGGACACCCTTTCACGGATTCCATGGGCCATATTTTTCCTTTGACCTCTTCAAGATCATCCAAGGTCACCAGGGGTCAAAAACAGTATTTTGACAATAACTTTTGGCCTATATATGCTAGAGCGCTGAATCAAACACCATCGTGCATGTCTTGTCACTGGCTTACGTTTGTTATACGGCAAGGTCACCTTCTGACCTTTCGTGACCTCAGGTCATATTAGGTCACGAGGTGACCTCTGGAGATCAAACAACTGGCGGAAGGTCATTACGTTCCACATAGTGGATAAAGGTCTGGCATTTTCATATCTAATGAACTTTACCACATCTCAATAGTTCTAATGGCATAAGAGTTATGCCCAATTTTATTAAGCATTGCATATTTGAGTGAAAATAGCCGATCTTGACCTAATTTGACCTCTGGAGGTCAAACCATTGACCTGAGCGCTAAAAATGCAAATTAATTTCTTACTGAATTCACGCTAGCTTTCTAAAGCACTTTGCAGATTTGCGCTAACACCCATATTTTCGGAGTTAGAGGGGAGGCCATCGATGGCCCTCCGGTGGGGCGAAGGTGGCGCCGGACCCCCGGTGGGGCGCGGGTTAATCTTACATGATTAATGTATCTTCCATGCATGTAAGTCGCTCAGACATTCTTTTCGCGTTAGTGATTTAAGAGTTTAAAAATACACCCCCATTATAATTACCGGCAAATCAGAAAAAGGTATATTTCCGAACAGGTTACCGGAAAATAAAATACCACATATTTTGCTAATAATGCTACTTATAGGGCTCTCTGACAGATTGTTATCTAATCTCCAGAACCCATCCCAACAGTGTTAAGTTAGAGACACCGTATGAGTTCAGCAATTAGTGCGTCTTTAGATAAAACAATTGTATATATATATATATATATATATATATATATTTTGTGTGTATTTTTAATTTAATTGTGAATGAGTTATGAGCTAACAATGCCAACAAAAGAAGGAAAAAATCATTGAATTGTATCCTACTATATCTTACGACAGATCATTTCCTTTATGCAGCTATCCTAACTGACCACCATTATTCGGTGTGCAGCCTCTTATAATGCTTGAGCGCACGTCTCAGAGATGACAGCGCAGATCACTTTGATAATGTCTTACTGTACGGGTGTGGATCTTCTGTGTCTTCCCTTTGTATCGGGGCTTCCCGGTGCAGCGAAAAAGTGAGGGGCGAGGTAACTGGTGCAATGAGAAATGAGGCCTCCTGACTGCAGGAAATTTGCGAACACGCAGTCCGGCAAGTGCACGTGATGCTAAGTTACCGTCGTCTTACTATTTTGTGATGATATGCCATCTTGCCGCGCCCGATGTTGGCTGATGTTGCCCAAACACGCAACGCACACTGCGTCTCCAAGGTGTACTAAAACTTACCGATGACTGTCCCATAACTCTTCTCACTGAGCATAGTCGATATATAGTGCCTCCATCCTAACCCAAATCAAACTCAGAATATGATACACGCGTTGAGTCTTGCCATGACATTCCCCTCACCTGGTAAAGATATAAAGACATAAACGTAATGTCTTCATTGTTGAAGATGGGTTCATTCATTGTTCTAAGTGTTTAACTTTCTATTGGGGCCCCTTCCACATATGCATACCCGGGGTCTGAGACAAATGTTGCCGACAATTACCGTGGCTACTTGAGTATTTTGTTTACCTATCCTCGTGTTGAAACAGTTCCAGGACTGCTGTCGCTACCAGCATCAGTATGCAGAAAATAAATACCGTTATTTTAGGTTAACTTGAAATGATTACACCCACCACGTCGAAGATTGATGAAACATTTGAGCGAATGATAGTACCCTACACCGCTAACAGCACTCCGCACATATCGCCCGGTGCGCGTCAGCCGAGAAGATATATTGACCTGTGGCCCAGCGAATCCCCGCACACGCTCGAAAAACAACTTTGCCGAGTCGCAACTCAGAGGTAGTCGCCGAACACAAAAACACGGCTCTGGCACGCCGGGCGGTGGTCAGCGTGCACCGCTACCGACCCGTGGCAGTTACGACGCACAACCAACGAAATATGACTCAATTTGCAGTTCTGTTTTCCGCTTTTCAGAGATTTAGCCCAGTTATCAAATCCAGCTTTTGCCCATTGGTAGATTGCGGTGATGGGGTGTCTAGTTTAAAATGTACGAACATTATGAATGCCACTCATCTTAACCCTCGCCCTGGTAGGGAGGGGGGTTGTTTGAACACCCTTTGGTTTTTTTACCGGCGTAATGAAACAAAACAGCGGCACAAAGCGCCACCGTACTTGACACACCGTATCTTTGAGCAATTCCGCAACTTTCCCTAACATTTTAAGTTTGGGTCATTTCAGGTCAGGTCACCAGTGCAGGTCAAGTGACTTTACGTCTAAAAATGTTGAAGGTGGCACAAGTAAAAATGGATGAATATCTCTGTTTGAAACCTATACCATTTAATGGGTTGACCGAGTACTATAAATTGTATTCTGGGATCTTTCCTATCAAAGGCTCAGGGTCAGGTACGGATCATGACCTCTCTATTGGAAATGCACAAGAAAACAGGAATTGGGCTGCATTTGTGTTGATACAGCTGCGAATACGTTCGCATTCTCCAAATCGTAGTATCCTGTGCCCATTTCCAGGTTCATGCTGCAATTTTTGAACTGTGACCTTTAAGAGGTCATCTGGGGCTACTTAGCAGGTTTCAGACTTGGGTCAATAACTTTGCAGGGAATGATGATGAAGCGTTTATTTTGATACAATTACGTTTGGATTGCTATTGCGAGTCGATTAGTATGAATATTGATTAGGTTAGGATGGATAGTGACCTTGACCTGAACTTAGGTCAGGCCATTTGTATGTTCTGAACTAGTATAGTCACATTACACATCATTTGATTCGCCGTAACGAGAGGAAGCGAATGGTGCCTAAAAATATTATAACTTAACTCTGTCAAACGCTAGAGCCCAAAACCTCTATTCTAGCATGCCATTTTTTACCTTTCATGACCTCAATATTTACCTGAACCAAAAAGCGACCGATATAGTTTCTTCATGCATTTGTATGATTTATCCACCAGCCGTTGTATTGTTTTTTTTGCTATCCCGCATAGGGGCCGAGTTCGAGGGGGTGTTTGAACACTCCCCCCCGGCATGCCGAGGGTGGCTCGGAGGTCCACCGGGTAGGTGCTAAAACATTTATATGTAGTCTAATTATACGTCTCAGTGCAAAACAACAGGAACTGACCATCAACTGTGGACTAAACGCTTGCATGCATATCTGAGTCAAAGGGTACACTTCTTTCTTTTGACGTGCGGGTTATGTAATCAATCATTCACTTTTCTCTGAGCGATCCAAAGAGACCGCTGCGTGTCCCTCGTCCGATGCAGCATCTATATATTATTTACAACCATTAAAGATCATTGCTGAGGCAAAACCTCCACGGAGTCACCATTTGCCTCACCGACCATTTTTAATGGTGCTGTTACTGGTTTCTGATGGTATGCTATAGATGGCAGATAGAATATCAATACCAGCGCCTTGTCCATGCTGGATATCAAAATAAATATAAGATTAGCACGGCTTTGTTCCTACACCCAACATTTAGATATTTTCTAGGTTATTTGCAAGGTATTTTGTGCGTCCAATGTCCGCACGAAAAACAACAGCAAACATGTTGATGCCGTATAGCTTTTATTTGGAACCCACTTCGAACGTTTTAAATGTCCTGTGCATATCCGAGTCATAGTGTTAATTCAAGCTAGATGTGTTTTCTGCTATAACCCGCGCCCCACCGGGGTCCGGCGCCACCTTCTCCCACCGGGGCCATCGATGGCCCCCTCTAACTCCGAAAATATGAGCGTTAGCGCAAATCGAGGTGCAATAGAAAGCTCGCGTGAATTCAGTAAGAAATTACTTCGCATGTTTTAGTGCTCAGGTCAATGGTTTGACCTCCAGAGGTCAAATTAGGTCAAGATCGGCTATTTTCGCTGAAATATGCAATGATTAAGCAAACTGGGCATAACTCTTATGTCATTGGAGCTATTGAGGCCTGGTAAAGTAAATTTGATAGCAAATTGCCAGTACTTTTTCGCTATGTGGAACGTAAAGACCTCCCGCCAGTGGTTTGACCGCCAGAGGTCACCTCGTGACCTAATATGACCTGAGGTCACGAAAGGTCAAAAGTGACCTTGCCGTATATCAAATGAAAGCCAGTGACAAGACAAACACGATGGTGTTTGTTTCACCGCTCTAGCTCAATTAGGTCAAAAGTTATTGTCAAAATACTGTTTTTGACCTCCGGTGACCTTGGATGACCTTGGAAAAGTCAAAGGGCAAATATGACCCCTGGGATCCGTGAAAGGGTGTCCAAAAACGTTGTTCTGAGCAGTCTGAGTATTTGCAATCATTTTTGTGGCTTTTATATCATGAAATAGCTTTTCCCATGCTTTTCCAATGGGAAGGTCGCCTCGTGACCTGACCTCAGGGCACGAAATCGAAAAATCCCGGATATACACCTTGTAGACCCTGGAGGGGTCATGAAGTGTAGGAAGTTTCAAATCGATCGACTTTGAAATGTAGCTTTTACAGAGCTCTAAATGTGAAGTGAGGTGACCTTGGTTGACCTCGTCTGGTGACCTGACCTTGGGTGACCCGGGGTAAAAATTTCAGGGATGATGGGAAAATGATACAGTAAGAGGTAGAGCCCTCAACCGCGGTGCTGCGCCTCGTCGTTTTTCTGTTATCCCGGAAAAACCTTAGGGGCCATCGATCCCCCCCGGTGGGGCGGGGATAAGAGAACCAGATATTGTCATTAACCTTCACCATGGAAATAATCCTGGCGCCAACGGCTAATGAGCATGATGTAAAGGGGGCACTCCAGTGCTTCTCTGAGGCCTTGAACCCAAAAGCCGCAATACAAAAGCTGGTTGGGGATTCGTTACTTTTTGTTAAGTTGAAAAAAACATTCAGATCAGACCCCTCCCCACGATGTTGCCGGAACAATTTGAGGTACCAACACAACCATGGAACATAATTATATAAATATTTACACGCTTCGTTCTGGTTGCCGTGTTTCATCGCACCTGGCTGATCATAGAACATTCCTTGGCGAATGTTTTTTAGTATATTTGCAAATATACACAACAGCCAAGTTAAAGAAGGTGGACGTATAACCTAGTGAAGGTGTGTGATGCCTTCCAAAACTATAATCCAGCGACAGCTGTAACCAGTATCCCTGCACATAAGTTGCACACTTCAGACTCAACACATAATTATAGAATCGACTTTAAAAGTTTACCCAAGGCCTGAGTTAATGACCCCAAAACACCCGCTATCGAAACCCACAATGTAACTTTGACTGGCAGCAGAGCCAAGCCAGCTAGTAGGACAATACTAAAGATCCCCTCCCACGAAATTAACTAAGCTCTTACTCTGTTTGTTATTCATCATGGATGAGACCGCCCAGGTGGTTTGTCGACACTGAAACTGAACATACAAATCAACAGCCTGACGAAAAAAAC